>JAQGBY010003338.1:0-19591 GCA_034698785.1 Mycogona germanica
TGTGGGGGCGTTGGTGAGAGGGGTTAGAGGGAGATTAGAAACGAAGTTGGGGATGGAGCGGGCAGACATCCATTTCGCCTTTGATCCGGCCCAACCCCAGTCCCATTTTAACCCGTCATCGGAGAAAAATGTAAATAAGTTCAAGTGCACTGACTGATGCAAACACGCGTTGACCAAAATTGTAAAATGCCCGTTCGACGATCGGACATTTTGGGCAACGAAAATTCGATTTTCATTCGTGAGTGGAAATCTTGTCTTCTATCTTGCATTCTCTCGAATGCGATAACGTTGATTAAGGCACCTTGGATAAATCCAGTAGAAGTACGTAATATAACCGACCGAGTTATTTTCTTTCTTTTGATGCCCACTGTATTGATTGCGCTCTACGTGTGTATTAGACTTCGTTAATACGGAAGTGCTTGTAATTGAGTCTACCGTATAAATACTGTTAGTGTCGTTGCGAGTACAATGAGAGTATGCAATAAATACTTTATTGAAGGACTACCTGCTTTTGAATTGGTTTCCTTTCTACGAGATTGTAACTTGGACATTAGATACGTGCACTCAGTATCACTGACTGTGGCTATATAAAACAATAAACTAATAAATAGTTTAGCTATTTCCTTCTATACTCCGCAATAAAAACTTTCCAGATATCCCATTGACGTTTGAGCTCTCAATCTGAATTTTTTTAATAGTTTTCTGGCACAATACGTATTAATTAACACTGATTGAAAAATTGTTTCAAATTATATTTGATGAATTACATTACACTTGAATTACCTATTTATTCATCGTCTTGCCCTCGGCCATCCGAAGTTCCCATTTTTGTTTCATAATATTCGGGGCAAAGGTAAGGGTGTTTTTAATACGTCAGTAGCTAAAAATGGTGTAAAGAAAAATAAGAGGACAGCTCCATGGTGCTATTCGAGCCTATTTCGAATATTGGAGCATTGAAAAGCCTGATTTACAGCTAGCTCGAAGGACATTAAAGTTCAGATGACAAGCAACGATAAAACCAAATGATAAATACGTAGGTGGTTTTGTCGTGAAAAAAATATTTCGGGTATGATTCATGCTTCACAACGTGGCGCCATTCACTGTGATTTCGTTCGAAATCGACAGGTGTACCACGCTGGGATCGCGACGGTGTGGGCTGACCCCACAATCCTGAATCCTCCCACTTCGTGCGAGATACGAGAATTGCCTTTATTTTGAAATACACTGGGGTTTTTTATACATCGTGGCATGAACCAGTATAAGACTAAGATTGTCCGTGAGAGAACATACGTTAGATTTGTTGTACCGCATGCAATTCTCGTATCCGCAGATGCCATCTACATTATAACCTTGTCCAGCCATATTATTAACTCTGTAATCAACGTGACACCTTTCAAATGCAGCTGGTCAGATGTCGGACGGGCGGACGAATGTTTCACACGCGATCGAATTTTCGAACAAAGTCATTCTATTACTCTGTACAGGTTGCATCCTCATGTGCTCAAATCTAGAATGTTTCAGTATCAAAACCAACAGCGTAGAAAAGTACACGATTTTTCCGCGTGTCTCGGATCCACCAATAATAAGTTTTCCAACTAAATATGTAGTGGACAGCAGAGAATGCAATCAAGATGAAAATGTGAATGTTGGACGCAGACCAGGAAAAGCCGGCGACGAGAACAAAAATATAATAAAAACTGGTTTATTAATATTTAGGATTCCAGGATATAACAGATTAATTTTTTCCTAAAATTAAATTAATGGTGAAACAATTTCGAGACACTGAAAAATAATATATAATCACTACGCGGTTATATACAAACATTTTTTAATTTAAATATATGTTGTTATTTTGCGGTTTGGTGCTACATAATTTCGAATTTTCGGTTGCCAGTCACAATGCCAATTTTTAACAACGACAAACATTTGTTTAATTTAAAAATGTTTGCATAACCGCGTTGTGATTATACATTTTTTCATAGTGTCTCGAAATTGTTCCATAATTAATTTAATTTTGAAAAAATTGATCTGTTATAGCCTGAAGTCCTTAATTTTAATAAACCAGTTTTATTCTATTTTTGTTCTGGTCACCGGTTTTTCCTGGTATGAGTCCAGCATTCACATTTTCACCTTGAAGTTTTCCATCAAAGGTGGCTGATACAAGTTCAATTTGTTCGATAAACCACTTAATTCAAATCAAAGAACTTTAAATATATTTTTTTTAATGAATGCATGTAAAGGAAAAGAAATACAGTATTAAAAAATACTGAAAGTTCTTTATTTTAGATGTCTTCGAAACGATGACACGAGCTTTAGTCTTTGTTGTAGAAATTCTTTGTTGTAGTTTTATATGGAATTCATTGCTATGTTCGTGTCGTAAATCATTTCGACCTTTCATGTCCACGCACACTCGAAGTGTACAGACTATATCAAAGATCACAAAAGCAAATCTTGTGAACCACCCAAGAATGTGGGTAGGAATCACAGCGGCAGCCATACGACACTGGAGATTTTCATCAAACGACATGAGGTGTGTGTGTCTTGCTGTTTGCGTGTTCGTGTCGAGGACTCGAGGTTAATATATCTTTCGTTGCAAATGACATATACACGTAGCTGTCTCAAAACGTCACACAAAATAATTTATCGTAGCGCCTTGGTCACAACTATTAAATTACCATTAAAAACAACATTGTTGTCTGCTCGACCAATAAACAACTCATTTGCTAAAGGTTCCACTATTTCAAATTTTTGCTGTCCGGGAAGCAGAAACTGTAATTGTTATTAAGATAGTTTTATATAGTACAGTGTATAGGCATGAGTTTGCATTAAAAGTTATTCTCCAGGAGAATGTGGTATGTCCGATAAACATGTCTACAAAAGCCAATTCTTTCGGCTCCTTTGAATAATTAACGT
The DNA here is from genome assembly GCA_034698785.1 of Mycogona germanica. NCBI lineage: Eukaryota > Metazoa > Arthropoda > Diplopoda > Chordeumatida > Chordeumatidae > Mycogona > Mycogona germanica. The sequence goes on from JAQGBY010003338.1 coordinate 2,914, forward strand.
ATAGTTTCAAATATGGAGATTTGTACGTGGCGATCCCAGCAACGGGTTATTTATGTCTTACAAATTGCAACGATGACAGCTGAGTTTTCCTGTTCGTATATGCATCGGCTGGTCATACCACATTAAGACAATGGAGAACGCATGAGGATTTTTATTAAATTGCGGATGCACGCTACAGATACGTCTCACCTCTGCACAGTGTACATGCATGATCAAGAGGGATCATTGTCTTACAGGATGCTTTAATTAGTCGTTTTCCTCAAGCTCCAATTTAAGGAAAGTTCTTTCGTGGGGGAAGGGGTAAAATACCCTCCAATATACACGATGGATAACACTCATGCACGCAAGAAAGTTGGGACATACGAGAGCGCACTTTCATTCCCACTTGAACAGAGGTCCGGGTGCTGAAAAGACTCCTACTCTGTATTTTATCGATAGTTTCTTCGATAGTTTTGGCACACAGGCTCATTTCACTGACGCCGGAATGTCCGACAAATAATTTGTCAAAGAAAGAATTCGATATAATTTAAACTCCCATAACTACCATATAGCACGCTCAAGTACACGGTATGAATTTTAAGAAAGCCTTTGACGAAGTACGATTTTCAACAATAGACAATCTATTACAATGCTGGATTTCAAACTGATCACGGTGATGATGGACCCAATCATATCAGCTGATGATATTGTAATGAATTTGTCAATTTCTTCGGCAGGATAAATATGAAATACACAACTAATTTCGATGGTCAATAAAATCAGTAGAATAATGTCCGATAGGACTTTAATCCGTCAGGTACAGAGAAGAAATATAAGACACGAGTTTTCGACCGCTAGGCCATTTTCAAGTGATAAATATGGGATTTTGGGTTAAATTGATCACCATTATTGAAATTAGAAAACGTATACATCGGCCTTGTCTAGAAGAGACCGCGACTCGTCTTGTCTCGATTGGAATCCTACATAGTTAAGGATTAAACCTCAGACAATTTTACCTTGCGTCCATAAAAAACGAGTAGCAAGAAAACAACAAAAGCATAAACAAAAATGAACGGTTATGAGCAGTAGCTGGGAGCGTTTTATGCCGCCGCATAAAACGAGAGATCATCTTGTAATTCAGACTCCATAAAACCATTTGTCAGTTTTTTTTTACTGTCAGGAGTCACGGAAAAGTAAGAACGTTTGCCTTCTATATAACAAAAGCACAAAAGAGTCCTGTGCATGCGAATTTAATCCGATGCACGCATTGTAAAAGGGAATTCGGTTAGATAGTGTTTTGCTGTTTGGATATATATATATTAAAAAAAAGTACTTTTTCATAATTACGAGTACACCGTCTACAAGTATGAAGGGCATAGCGTGTTTGTTGTGGCCGAGCAGGTCTACAATTATATCGTGTTGCGCAAAAAAATTACTTTCCACGAATTGTCGTTTGCCACGACGGTGGAACTAAAAAAGTCCAGGGTTTCGGCTAAGTCTTAAACTATTCAGTTGCACATTTTTGCAACCATTTAATCTAGCGCAAATCGCCTAATTAACAATTTAATTTTTAAGTCAGTTCTTTATTTCGGAAAACGTCAAGTGGCATTACAAAGTACAGTACTTAATTATGATTTTATAGTGTCTCTTTTTTCAAAGTTACGCATATTAAGTATGATGTCACCCATATAATTGTATTTATTGGCGTTAAACCATGCAAACTCAAATACACGTTTCTTTGAATACAGCGAAGAATTTTATTTATTGCCGTAAAGACTGGTTTTTAAGTTTCAACGGAAAATAGATTTCTTCCACATAAGTTGCGCAGAGCTACAGATATTAGTTGTCGTCGGCAAAAGGACAGTGAATGAATAAAATCATGTCGCTGCCCCTGCCGCCAGTGTCGCTGGTTAACTCACTTCGATTTCACTCGCACCCAAATGTATACGATGATGTCACAGAGGAACAACAGACTCGTTACGATGCACATGCCCTGAAAATAAAATTCATATTGCCTAACTACTTTTGTCGTGTCCTAGTGACATGTTTTATTGTGACTAATTTGGCTATGGATATTCAAAAGAATCCTTTGTTTTCTAATCGAGTTAAAAATTTAAAAATTGTTTGTTAAGGAGGTTCACCGTTGATTGAACATATTAAACCCCCACTCAGGTAGGCAACCTAGGAAACGGATCTTTAACTTCCGATATCGTACAGGCGCGGGTCATGATTTTACTTCTAATCCGAAAGGTCCTTAACAAACAATCCGAAAGGTGTGTGAGGGAATTTCTCTCGCTCGAAAAATTCCGAAGGTGTCGGCCGGAATCGAAACCGCGATCACGGGGACACGAGAAAAACACGCTATCCACTTGCCACCTCTAATCGAGTTAACTGACCGCGGTTGCAGCAATGACTGTAACGCCAACGTCGACGACTGTCCAGGCAATGAGTATGACGATGCCGACTGCCAGATACATCAGGAAGCCCACGATATTGAAGAAGAAACTCTTGACAAATAAATGATGCGACGGGGAAAATAAAGTAAAAACAATAAAGCGCTTTAGAGAATACAAGGGAATTTACACTCTCTCTCTACGATAAATGTCGAAACACGATGAGAATAGTTCCTTCAGATAAGGAGTTGAGGGTGTGTACACACCCTCACTCCAAAACGGCCAAACGGATATCTTATCGCCATGACGTCATGGCGATATCAATATTACCAACCAGCAGGAGAGTTTCGACTGACGATTCCCCCTGAATGAACACGGTAAGCAGGCTGAGCAAGACAATGATGAAGGGGTAGGCCACGATGCAGGTAAGGGTGAAAGAGTGAAGCACCTGAGTGAGGACATAAAGTACGAGAATGATAATTGGAACCTCTGGATCCGTCTTCTCCAGTTTCCTTATTACCACGCTGCACAACCACCATCCTAGCGTTAACGCGCGTCACAATTTAGATACTCTTTTTCTAATGGGACGGACATTTTGATGACGATTTTGGGTGGAGTCAATATTGTAATAGTTACGATGATACGAATGATTGCCTGTTGCGGTAATCCTATTTGGCAACCTCGCTAGCACTTACGAACTGAGAAGTTAGGCTGGTGGAAACGCCAACCATCGACGGGCCATAGTAGAGGAACAGCCCGTAGCAAACCAAACCGCAAATCTATAAGGAATTTTCAAAATGTATGTTTTTGAGAAAGCCTAGCTGACATCCATACGGTGCTGTACTCATGTCATCGAATGAATTTATTATTTTTCATTTACAACTTATAAATTGAGTGACTAGAAGAAAAATGGACTTCTACAAATTTCTTTGACGACAATCGACATTCAAGACCCGCACTTTTTCATAGTCGCAACAAATATCTTTACAACCTGATTTGATGAAATCAGTAATTGTCGAGGTTTAACTTCTTTTTTTTATTCTTTGAAATAACGTTTTTTTTTTGTCAAATGATCTTGACAATATTTGAGTTCTGGCGAGTCACAATTTAAGAAGGTTCCGGAGAAAATTAAGACGTATAAAAAAATAATCTCATTTTCAAACAAGAAAATGTTAAGGGAAAAAGAAAAACAAGTTAGGGGAGAAATAACCAAAAGTTCACTTGCAACTACGGCAAGGTAAAAAGTGAAATTATATGGCCGACAAAAAATGTTTTTACTTTCAAATAGAAGAACTCCGTATGCTATATTTTAACAATGAGACGTCTGTGTGATAATAAAAAGAAATGGTGGATCAGGACAGCACCTAATGAAAAGACGAACCTAGTGCCGTACTCGCTTTTATAATAATATTTTACTATTATTCAATTAGAACTGGTAATGGCGAAAAATATATAGTTTCGAAGAGACCGGGAGTTGAACCACGGATCCCTGGATTGCCGGTCCAGTGCTCTACCAATTTAGCTATCGATTCTCCACTCAACCGGCAAGCCAGGGATCCGTGGTTCAACGCCCGGTCTCCTTGAAACTGTATTTTTCGCAGTTACCAGTACAAATTAACTAATAGTAAAATATTATTATAAAAGAGAGTACGTCACTCGGTTCGTTCTTTCATTCGGTGCTGTCCCGAATCCACCATTTCTGATGTATTTTAACAGTTTCGAACTCACCAGCTGCAGACCCTTGAGCACGGCAAAGGGACGCATTTTAACGGTGACCGGAAAATTGACTTTTAAATCTCAAATCAAAATTTAAATCTGGCAGCGCTAATCGGAATCACTGAAAACCAGCAATATGGAAAAAATAATTATAGTCTGACAACTTTGCACATTAGAACATTTCTCTGGGATAAATAACACCGTTATCCTCTTAACGCTTCTCTCCCATTTTCTCTAGGCCACAAGAACTCCAAACGTGTAAACTACTATTTGAAACTGATTTAACATTTTCTCACCTTGTACAAATTTATAAGCCAATAATTTATAAGTTTCACGACGCGTTCTCCTCATACAGCGGAATTGAGCCAAGTCTTAACAGATTTAAATCTTTTGCGCGTGCCGCCGCCAATCAACCAATGCTGTCTTCCAACAGCAATAAATTTCCACCCTTAAGTGTAATAAATTCCCTAGAATAGGAAAATTAGTTTGACCAGAATCGGGTCAATGCTCCCTCGGACCTTAAGGTCCTCTCTCTGTTCAGCTTTTATCCAATAACAATAAATCATCTCTTCTTCCCCCCCCTACCCCCACTTGTAAACAACAGACATAAATAGCGGCTATTCATTTTACTGAGTCCCTATGCACGCCATTCACTAATTACAGTAATTCTATAACAAGATGTACAGTACGAAATAGCCGTAAATAACGCACTTGACTCGCAGTGGCGTGACGTGAGTTCACGTATGTAATGCAATAGGCGTTATTTCGCTTTATTCCTACTGGTACAACCGCTTTCATTGGCTTACGCTAAGCCACTAGCTGGTAAACTGCTTCTTCTTCTTCTGGAGAAGTTTGCGCGGGGGCATCGGTAAAGACATTGGCATTGGAACAACAATTCTACAATCAATATTATCATTCTTTACATGTATGGATGATAGGCCATAACCGCAATATGGCATTATCGTAATTGTTTTGTATGATGCTTCCATTACTCAAAGGTCACTCACCATATTTCCTCTGTAAATTTATATATATGCAAACCTGTAGTAGTAGCTAATCTGTCACGGCGGGTTCGATTAAACAAGTTTCTTAGAATTAATTACAAGCCCAGTCAATTATAATGATTCTCGCAACTGCTGAAAAAATCTGCGAAATGTTTCTGAAAAGTTTTAACAATTAAGAAAAGTATTAATTCATTTTGTTAAACGATAAGAAATCGTTCTGGGGCAATCCAATAATTCATTGTAGCGTTTGAAATGTGTCTTTCTGAAATGAGCGTATTTATTGTTTTTATTATTTCGAATTCCGGTCAGCCCCTCATTTTAATAGGATAAAATAAAATTGTCTTCGAACCACACTGCTCTGATAAATACCACCGACTCGAATGGCATAAACTTATGATTATACGAATGATATCGTATTAATTAAATTGTCGCGAGTGACCGATATAAAAATGCGGTGCACGTACATGTATACGCTGAGGGGACCTATTTCTCAAGCGAGACTGAGTGTGCCCAACTCAGCATCCCAAACACATTTCCATCAGTCGAAAACAAATTAACTCGTTCAATGTTTACGAAAAGCAAGAACTGGAGCCGAATAACTTGAAAGGCGCATGGCACCGTCTATTTTGTGGAAGAGCAATATACTGTACATGTATAACCCACCTGCTATGAGCGCACCAAAAACGGAAAACCTATTTCTTAAAATCAATCTTAAATCGATTAGCTAGATTTTCAAATATGGAGTATCTAAATAAAAAGTGCAGAAGCACAAGCTGATTCGGATATATTTTTAAATAAAAACATAAAGCTAGATAGTATAGCGCAATAATCCGAAAGGTACATGAATAGTACGACAAAAAGTATGGAGTATCTAGTAAAATACTGTTTTTGTTTATCATGTTAATCCAACTCGTGGTTTTCAAGACGAATAACATTGACTGCTGCAAAGATGGCTGCAGTTTAGAAAATGAATTATTTTTCTTTTACCGAAATACGCATGATCAGTTATGCGTGAATGTTGATTTAAGCGTATTCCAAATTTGAGTTAGTCGACGTGGAACATTTTAGAAAAAAGTGAAATATTTATTCGTAACCTATAACGACCAATTTATGGATTTCTCGACAATGGTACATTTTCAAAATGGCGAGATTCATACATGCAGAACGGGTCTGATTGGCGGGAAGAGCATTTTTCAAAATTTCCAAAAGTTTAATCGACGTTATTCTTTGTACAGTATATATCTTTCGCGAAACAATTGTTCGAGAAATACAGTAGAACCCGTTTGAATAAAGTTGTTGGCCATCGTCAGAGCGTTTTACGTAGTGCCTTCGATAAGTTTTCAAATAAAAATGTGGGTCAGCTCTAACTCTTTCGGATCGTTCCGAATCCTGTTGGCATGTCGACCACGTCCATTCCGAAATCATAATGCAACCGATTCTATATATGTATATACAGGTGGCCTGACGCGAAGTTTATTGTCAATTTCACAGTAGGATGAGCGCGGTATTTAATCGAATATGCAATTTGAACGCATATTCATTTAGTCGATCGTCGGCGTCTAAACACGCACTCACTTCACAATAGTACAATGCAAGTTTGGTCGCAAAACTGTGTCAGACGAGCGAATGTTTCCGCGCTTGCCGGTGGAATTCACTTCACGCTTGCACGTCCAACACATTACATCAATTTGATTGTCGTAAACACTTGTTTACACGTGTTGCCAAATAGATACATGTATCTACATTGTAGTGTTATTATCCGGCATTTGTGATCAGCACGATGATTTGTTGCGAACTCGTAAACTGATTTTTCGAATGCTCAATGAGCAGCGCTTCCATTAGGAAAAGTATCGCCTCTGAATTTCTACTGCGTCTACAGCCACGACTTATATTAACGTTTACATTTATTAAAGAATTCAGAATTCATAATCATTATTTAAAATAATGACAAAAAAGCAACCTTCTGTCATGGATTTCAGTCACCGTCACTTCTACCGTGTTGCCAACACTTTTCTGATACGCCACGAAATCTATATGGTTTATTATGAAATTTATTTAATGTGAGTTTTGAAATTTTGTGAGTGTCTTGATTGAGATAGAGTAAGTTTATTTTCTCCATAGGGCCCAGCAAAATAACAAAACGTGTACGACTCGTCGTAGTCCAGTCGGTATTACGACTGACTGTGGCTAGGTGGTCCCGGGTTCGATTCCTGGCGCGGCTTCTCGATTATTCGATCTCGGGGTACTGTGAAAATGTGCACCTTACGGACCACGGAAGATCCTGCAGTGCTACACACAATTTCTTATTTTATCTTCGAGAAGATGTTTTAAACTTTTACGTATAAAATATTTTCTTTGCCGAGTTATAGTTGTTGTCCTGCAATTTCCAGCACTTTAGCTAATTCTTGAAATTCGCCTAAAATTCATCCTTTGTTTGGAAACTGGTTAAGAAGTAATTTGGAATCAGAATTGCTGTTATCTTAGTTGAACGGCATTTTTGCAGCATGGCGCAATTTTAATAGTGAGAAATTTAAAAATTAAAATTTTAGTCTCGGAATTCGAAAAGGGGATACAGTTTTCTCAATTATGCTCAAGTTTCATAATAATCGGACTATTTTTGACCGATTTACTAAAAATAATAAAAGGGGGTCCATATTTTGACGATCATACCGCAGATCCGGATGAATACTAATATTTTAATGGAATTGACCAGTTTTTAAAGTTTTTTAATGAGTTGAAACGAGTTCGATATTCGTGAGGAATTTATTTGAAAACCAAGTATGTAGGAGTAGTTCAAGTGCATAGTATTGAAAAACAGCATTTTATGGATCTGTTGTTGCTGAACACCTGTGAACACAAAAAGGGTTGTATAATCGTGACGAAATTGTTCATGTTGATTCAATTTGTGAATAATGACTGATGAGTCATGGGTATTTGCAAAAAACTCAATTCAATTCATGTCCAAAAAAAATCCAATTTCTTTCAGCCAGTATAACGATCTCGTCATAATGGCCGGATCATGGTACATGAACTTTCTGCATCTACGCAAGTCGTCATCAAAATACCGAAATAAACACAAAGCGAAGAAATGCTAATTTATTCCGCACATCGCTGACCATACAATGACAATAGCAGCAACCAGTACAGGAAAATCGTGATAAGGACCGGTCAATTTTGCAGAACTGCGCACATGAGTATTTTCTATTCTATATGAACGTGAGCGCAATTCAATGGGTGGATAAATTTTCCGAATAGAGTCCAATTATGGTATTGCACGTACGCTCGTACTACGTCAAGGACGTCTAGCAAGTGACACAACGTCTAAGAGCGTTCTTTGACTAACGGATTTGCGTAACGTGTCTGCCACATGCGGGTACAGAAATACAGATTAAGAAAATGTTGCGAATAAGTTGGTTGAAAATAAAGACGCTTAGGAAATATTTATCATGATTGACATGTAATGTTTATACTTTATCGAATGTTTCTGGTCACACAATAGGAGTAATTACGATTAAAACATAAATTCGATAAAGGCTAGAGAAAGTATGACAGCGTCACTGAAAATCTAAAAACAATTGATTACTTCATTTTGATTTTTATTGATTTTGTCTACATTAAAATATGTTGAAACCCAAATGGACACATGAGAATTGGATAATGGGACAATTAAGTTCAAAGACGCATGCAAAGATTGTGAACATCGTGAAAGGTTATCGTGAAATAAAAATGTATTAGCAGTTTGTTATAAAAGTTTTAGAAAAATTATTGCTTCCAACATTTTAAAGATGATGTGGGCAGAACATTATCTTGGTTGTCATGGGCAACGCTTAAAAGTCGTTTCCGACATTTTCAGTTTATTGTCTCACCTCATAGTGATCGAAGCGGCCCATTGCCGCTACACAGCTCATGGGCGGTGGCCCAAACTAATAAATCAACAATATCATTATACAAAACGCGATGTCTTCAACTCCCTGTAATTCGTTGAACTGCTCTCTGCTGCATGTCTGCATCCAAATGAAGTGACCCACAGTGGAACTCCTTTCCCGATAAAATATTCGACACTTTTTTCAAGCCGAGGAGGGAACGTTGACTTTTTAGATGCAGAGCTGGCTGTCTAAGAGTTGGTTATGGAAGAAAATATACGGGTGAAACTGAAAAGTAAGACGCCGCCTCAGTTCGAATAACCTCAACACTGTCTTGACGGTGACCAGGCGGTTGACATGATGTGGCTTTCCCGCGCTGTGTGAGCACTGGAATGACAGGGCGAGGCGGAACAATGAACGCACGTATTTGGAGCGAACAATCTTACGAATAAAATGAAGGGAATTTCAATTTTATTGTGCTGCCTAAAGAGAGCGAACACTGTGTGTGTTCTTGATAGTCACTTGACCAATGGCATAATGTTTACAAAGATCATCAAATTTGTCGAACTCACCGAGCGCCGGTGATCGAGCGGTGAATACGAGAAATCCGTCTGCGGTCAAACGCTTTTGTTTCATTCTTTTCAATTTTGACGCCAGGCGCCAACTCCACATTGCACTAAATATATTTTTTTAATTTTTTAATTTATCGAATTGCAAGTTACTTCATTGTTGAATTTTTTTAGACGATTTATGAAATACTTTAAATTGTAATTCTATTCTGTTTCTAACCAGATCCAACTTTTTTATTCTGCTCTGATTGACAAGATTATGTATTTTGGCTTTCTTTTAAGGATTGTAGTTCATTTTTATAATCCGTTTTGTAGTCTAATTTGGGTGTGAAATTAAGAGTCCTAGGGTCTAGACTAGAAATGTGTCATTTCGCAATTGATCATGTCATGGCAAATTCCTTAAACGTGAGCGTTTCCATATTCAAAGAATAAGGTGCTACCGACACAGAACAACACTCACAACACAACTATTGAAACTATATTAAAGTATTGCAATATCATCCAAGGATCTTATTGAGTCTTTGTTTAGATATGAAATCAGCATCTTTGTTTTGTTCTTACTGTTGAAAAACAGCAACAACAAAACTACTACGGTAAACTGATTTCAGAGACTGCCAGAAATGGGTTAAGTGGAACGTTTTCACATTTCTAAAAATGTAAAAAGCATTGCCCATTCGTGGCGCATGGTGGGGATTACTAGTTCAAGATCCCGCCCTCCTCCTCCCCCTCCACCATCCACATTCCGACCCTCCCCGACCCTTTTTGGACGCGGGCGTTCGGTACCAGGCAACTGCTGGCACCGAGCGCATCCAGAGAGAGAGCGGAGACTGAAGCCATCTTCTGACTCCTCTCCAGTGGGGTTTCTTCTTTTGCTCAGCAGAGGGTGGAGAGAATACGAAGGCGCTATACCCCTATTCCCACGCACATCATCATAATCATCATCACTACCACCAGCACACCGACGTCATCAGTAGGCAATTCTTCAGGACGAGAAAAAAGTGTCTGCACGGTTAACGGAGGTTGAGCGACGGACGACCTTGCCCACCATGAGCGGTGATCCCCAGCCGTGACTCGCCACAATGACATCCTCAGACCACTCGGAGTTGAATTCTTTTTCAAGAAATAAAGAGGGTTACAATATCAACAATACCCATGACATTCTATATCTTATCCAACAAAATTAGTTTTATTTCCCTGATTTAAAGTCTACTGATTGTCTTGTAAAGTAATTGACAGGGATTTCAACTCAAAACTATTTGCTTCGCAGAAACATTTCAAATCATTTCAAGAAAACAAAGGTTAGATTTAAATTGGGCACAACTTTTTGAACAACTCAGACTGCATCACCAGGACATAGCTCCCGGAATCTTGAAAATAGTTTATCGATTTAAAGAAAGAAAGTACAAAATGAAAAAGTCTGGCGATTGAAGGACACAATCTAAAGTCGACGACAAGTCTCTTTATAAAAATTTAATTTTAAAGAAACTTCACTTATTACACGTTTACAATGATGATTCGTAATTCATACGTGGATTCATAAGTGATGTTCATAAGTGAAGTTTTTATAAAGAGACTTGTCGTCGACTTTAGATTGTGTCCTTCAATCTCCAGACTTTTTCATTGTATAACCCCATCGACGTCTTCCCAAATCTATTAAAGAAAGTACATTCAATTCAGATCTCTGTTCAATCAGTAATTACCGAAAGACTCGATCTTCAGAGATAGTCGTGATATTCAGAGAGCAGGTGTTCGATCGGGTCCGGGTCTAGTGAGGACACACACACACCTGTCCAAGTATATTCATGAGTGTACGTCGCCCTCATTAAGATGACTCTCGGCGCATTGAATCGAATGAAAGCATAAAACGTGCGAGGTGTGTGCATGGTCGGACCCAGCAATGACGAACAAAACTCTGTGGCGGTCCGGCAATGCGTGACCCGCGGTGTGTGACGAACAATGTTCGGATACGCATTTTTAATTGGAGCCCGAGTCGGGATCATGTCCTTCAACATAGATCTGAAGACTCGGCCAATTACTTCGGTTTCACGCGAGTCGGTTTCGCGTGTCTCTAAAAAATAGATGAAGATGCCACATCCTGTTGCACCTGCAGATGTCATTATCAACGTTTGAAACGCTTCTGTAATGCACACTTTGCACATCTTCTACAATGAAGAACAGCTACAATAAAAATTGATTAATTAACAAATCAAAATAATAAAATCATTTAAAATTTTGACACATGGAGGAATACTCTGAGTCATCGATTCCCCACCGCAACCACTTCAAGAGATACATGAACTTCCAGGAATGCATACAAACATTTCCAGTTCTAAGTTCTTGATGAATGTGACATTTATGTTTGTTAAAGGCAATGAATTACATAATTTACTGGAGATCGATAATTGATCCTTGGACGCGAAGTACACATTTCGCTACAATGTAAGAAAAAGGCGGTCCTTCGTAGGTGCAACCATATGAAAATATCGTAACGGTGACGAATCGAGACTTCGTGGAAGCGCGGCATGATTCGAAATATTTTCTACATTTTTTTGGGGACTGGAACTTCATCATTGACGTCATGCGCGCGTTAAGCAGCACGTACGCACCAGTCCCTGCAGGCTAGCTTTCAATTTCTTGGCAAACCGTCTTACCTCACTCACCCAAAGCAACATCTCGTGGAATGTCTTTACCCACAAAAACAACTCTCAATAGAGGATTTTCATTGGGCGAAGAATTTCATTGGAGAGTTGAACATTTCTGACTTTCATTCTTCGAGTGTCTTCCTGCTTCATCTACCGTAGATCTCTGCATTCTCAGAAACATATCGATGGCGAAATCATTTAGAAAAAGTTGAGTTTTTTTGCTAAATATCGTAAATGTACGATGCTATTTGAAGCTATTTAAGAAACAAACCGTTGCACCTGTTTTCTTTTGTTCCATTTTCTAATTGGATCATCAATTGAAGCAAGTCTTTATTATTTTTTTTTTGTTCTACTTACAATATTTTCTTGGTTTATTTTCGCTGGTTGAGAATACAAAAATGTGAATATGGAAGTTTGGAAACATTTTAGTGCAATATATTTTGAGAATCTGGAATTCCGCAAAGAAAAAATACTGCAATTGTGAAAAGATTTTTTAAAAACCAGCAGTTATTGTACCACTGGAGGCATAACTTAGTAAGATACATTTGGTATGTCAGTTAAGTTATAAAGTACCGAAAACATCACTGACATCTAAGATATCTTGGACCCATTTCTTGGTGCATTCCGTCTTGTCGAATTGAAGCGTAAGCCATGAATCACGCAAGAACCACCCGTGACGTGGTCGGCCAAAATGTCCGGGGCGACTGATGTCCGCTTAAAAAATAATACATCTCACAACAGCGACAATAGTACTTTGTATTGTAAAAAAAGTGAATTCTTTAATGATAAATGCTATCAGTTAAACCGGTCAAAGTTCGTGAAATTGAGTGTAGCTTTCTGTCATTGTTGAAAATAAAATGGGAAACGCTCACACCACAATCTACGAATCCACTACAAGAAGTCAGGAGGATCCCCCATTCATCCTAAACAGCATTGTGATTGTTAGTACTTCAAAAAAATCAGTAGTTTTGGAAACAATTGCTGTAAGCAATATAGGCAATAGAGTCATGGATCGCTCCATTGATGAGCGAGACGCGTTTGGTGATGAAGCACAAAGGCGATTGTCTAATTAATGATTGAGCGCGTCATTAGCACCTGCACATGTAATGACGTGTGTCGCGATTGGAAATACCAGAGGCAGAGATCAGGAGATAACAGTCGGTGCGTTACCATACACAAATTAATGAGGTGTGCGCGCACTGCTAAATTACAAGGGGCATGTTCTGGGTCAAGTTCAACCGAGCATGTAAATGGAGACGATCCATCAATTCCTCATCATCTATTGAAAAGTGTTTCCGTTAGATGTGCGCCATCAAACAACCAGTGAATTTCATTAACACGATAGAACTTTCAACATTCTTCTCTATGGAAATATCAATTTATTATAGGATATCATATTATGACATTACGATGGAGAATTCAAACTCCTGTTTGGAGAAGTGACATTTCCAAGGAACAAAATGTGAAAAGCTCTATCGTGCAAATCTTGTTAAAAGGGTTGTAATTTAAAAACCTCAAGGCCGTTTTTAATTCCAATTATTTTTTTAAAATATTTATAGGCTGGTCCCACCCGCGATTCAAGCGACGATTTCGATGACATCAGCAGCGCCGCCGTTCGGGTGGACGTGGTGAACGAGACCGGAACTGACGTCAGCAACGGTCACGCCAGTCTGCACGAGTCGCAGGAGACGGGTCTGGACAACCCGGCCTTCACCAGCGGCGACGAGGTCGGCGTGGTCAGCGTCACCAACGGCGGCGGCAGGCACCAACCGGCTGCCGACGTGAGCGCCACCAACGGCCACCATCAGCACCACGCCAACGGCAAGGGGGACATGGAGATGGCGCCGCTCAATCCGAGCGCCACCGCGGCGCCACCACAGAGCAACAACAAGAAGAGCAAAGGGGCGGCCACCAACGGCAGCGCCGCTCCGGCCCCGGCCAACGTCAACGGCAAGGACCAGAACAAGACCGCACTCGACAACATGTACAACGACTATTTCCGGCCAGTCAATACCAGACGTAAACTTCTCAGGTCAGTAGAATTCGATCATGATAAATGTAAATTATTTTCAAAACAAACTAATTAAAAAAGGAACCATTTGAATTGTGTATCTCTGGTGGCCCGAAGGCCAGTGTCCTTTGCCAACTGGACTCCAAAAGTCACTGTTCTTGTCAACAGATTATTACCAAAGTGATGCGCGAATTGCAATGCGTGTGGGTTTATAACGCCAATCTTGTAAGGAGTGATGATTGCTCACTGGCAGATTTAAATGTTGGGGTGGTGGCCTGTGACCGCGGCTCAGCGTTAACGCCCTGGCTCTTCCGCTGCCTGGGTTTCTTGACTTCCATCGTCGCACCTGTACAGCTCATAATAATCTGTAATTGCTCTCGAGCTGAGGCTATAGCACAGGCAGTCTTGAGCCGAACACATCCACTCAAACTTAAAAGTAGTGAGACCAAGTGTTTCGAAGCGTTCACGTATAACAAAACAAACGAATACAGTTTTAAGTCAAATCGTAACCTTATTTACCGCTTATCAATGTATAATTTCTTTTGAATACATATTTGTTTATTCGACTCTTCCTAAACGCAGTGTGCCAAATGCAAATTACATGTAAACATAATATTATAATTTTCGATCCAAATTAATTTCGCCGAGCCGTACAACCAACATATAAAGTTAATGCTACGTACAAAGTATGCATTTTGAATATATTTACATAATTTAATTAAAAAATAGACTATGTAACTGATACGTGGAAAACCGATGGCAATGACCAATGAGGTCGAGTCCGCTATACGTCTTATGCACATGTATTGTAATATATACTGTATACTGTATATAAAAGTTATGTTCCATCCATCGCTGGCCATGTGGATATGGAATTATCGTGTGCAGGCAAGGGGATACAACGCTAAATACATTATTTAGACTATTAACAGTTGAAGTGGCACGTAGTCGGTTAAATAGGCCTTATACGTGTCCGTTCGATCAGCACTCGTCCATGTAGAATCGTTATGTTGGCAAACATGCTGCATCATTTTCGTTGTGTTACAAATTCCCTGATCCGACAATCGGGCCGCAATCAGAATTAGAGTGCGAACTGAGCGGGGCAAGTCTGGTTATCGTTCGTCAACGAATGAGATTTGTCAATTGACAGTGGAGGAATCAATTGACAATGGAGACGGTTGCGCATTTTATGGCCGGCTTGAGCTTATGCGCCTAATAAATAAAATAAAAAATACACTGTGCACTGCAAATCGCACAGTCGCATCGTCATTCTTATATGTCTCGCTATTTACGCTATCCTGTTCAACAACAAAAACCATAACTTGAGTCGTAAAATACAAGTCTTGTAGTATTAAAAAAACATCAATACACCTTTTTAGTTAGTGAATAATGCATTTAAAATGAATGTGATAGGTAGAGAACAAGAATGCTTAAGACAATATAGATGAGTCATAAGGATGGCCAATGGCGTCTTAACATGTAAGCGTATAATTTAACAAGTCCCAGTAGTAATAAAAAAAATGTTAATATATCCAGACTCCGGTTCGCTAATCCTGTTTCATCCCTATAATAATAACAACCAACGCCCGAGTTCACTCTGGCCGCGCAATAACTAGCTCTACCCGAGTGAAAGTCCTAATTCGCACATCTGTACACGGCTGCGCCATGATCCGTTGGCGCCTCTAATGAAAATTCCATTCAATTACACAGTCGGTGGATCCTGGGAGGGGACCACGTCAGGGGAAGACGCCAGTTATTCCAATTAGCTGAACTTGAGCAAGACTCCTAATTCGTACATTGGCTGTACAACTGTCATGAATCGGTGATGCTTCTAATGATTTTTCTGTTCATATATCTAGGAGAATAAATTTCGCTCAATTATAGCAGAAGAATTGAAGGGGGGTGGGGGAGGGTTTGGTTGGTGGATGTCAGCTATTCCAATTATGTTGAAATGTTCAGTTGGCGCCCAGGTCCTAAATTGATAATCTTGTGGGCCAGTGGGTTTCCACTCCTCATCCCCTCCCACACCAACTAATGACATGTTTACAGGCAGCGATCTGGCGTCCGCCTTTTGAACGCGTGCCGCCATTGATCGGCTTAATGGCGAACGAAGCACCTCGGCAGCGCATCGAAAAACATCGAAAAAGGGGTGGCTGCATTAATTTATACGAGCAAGTGCAATGCGCCGTACTCATTAGGATGAGGGGGAGGGGGAGGCACGCAGTATGCGCCGTTGCCGCAGCTGATGAGTTTCCGTTTCCGGTAGCCGCTGCGGCGCGCAACCGCATGTTCATTTTGAAGCATAAGAGTTTTGGCGGGGATGCGACTGAATCACTAACACGAAGATCATTGTTCGAAAGGAGACATTAATAAAATTACTAATTAATTTTCATGATAATTGTGCATGATTTAAACACTTCCAAACATCCTATATTATAAAACAAAGAATTGGATTTTGGTGTGCAGAGCAAAATTTCAGAACGGCTCAATGAAATCGCATA
>JAQGBY010003339.1:0-19589 GCA_034698785.1 Mycogona germanica
CCCTGAGTTCGCGTCCAGCGAGTCATTCAATTCTAAATATTATATCCACGCGGCTTCAAAAATTAGGCTTTATATGTCTATTTGTGTTTCTTCAGGCTCATTCGTCGGTGGAGAAGGCTGGCCTCATGGGTCTGGTGCAGATGCGATACATCGATAGTGACCACAAACTCAGTCTGCGTGGCGAAAAACTGACGGAGGCCATACAGCGGGACCGCGATAAGGGCCTCGTTCCCTTTTTCGTGAGTTACGACCTTCTCTATTTGCTACTATTTCACTCCCCTCTCCAGCACCCAACGCTAATCCCAACGTTAATCCTAATCTGTCTCTTTTCCGCGCTCAGTTGTGCGCCACCCTGGGCACCACCGGCGCCTGCGCTTTCGATTGTCTCAAGGAGCTGGGACCAATCTGTAAGTGTTCTTTCCAAAGTCTAATTCCCCACCACCAATTCGACCAACCCGTTTCTGGTCATCCAGGCTTTTATTTTTGGCCTACCGGAGGTCATTTATGTTACGTTCACCTATTTACAAGATCGTTTAGCAATTTGGCGCCGATTCCGCCGGGCAATCGCTTTATCCGAGTTTGTGCGGTGACGGGCGACTCCACTGAGACACAATCAACGCACTTATTTATTTTCTCCATTCGCACTCTTCTGATCCTCCTTTTCCCCTACCACCTCCTTCTCCCATCGGAGTGAGTGAACCACCTCGACTGACCAGTTCCACCCTTATTCTCTATTCGGCCGCCATCTCCCCTTCTCCTCCCAACTAGCCATATTCCCCAATTCCTTAAATACTTCACCCACAAATCAAGCGGACGTGAAAAATGAAACCCCCGAATCCAGATGATCGTTCGATAACATTCGCTGTTACGTTATTTGCTCCGCTTAATCGAGATCCGACCAGTCTCGAGATGGACAGGTTATTTTAGTCCCAATTCTCGCTTTCTCTATCATCCTCACGTCGGTTTTGATTGAATGAGCTATAATGGTCGATCGAAATTCTCTCACGGTATTACGGTTATGAAGCTTAATGCTCTGTAAATTGTCTACGAAGGATGGTTTCCAGTATATGTTTTAACGGCGAATTGAAGTCGATTAATTTATTAGAAAAGAATTTCTACTTTCGCCCATACACTATGAATTATTATATCATTTCACTGGATTCGTTAGAGTTATTGCCTGGCTAATAATTACTAATTTCTCTCGTCTGATGCCGTCGCTTTGGATCCAAGGCATTCGCGAGGAAATCTGGATGCACGTCGACGCTGCCTACGCGGTAAGCTTTGTACCTTGAAATTATATTTAAAAACCCCGTACGAGTTTAATTCTAATAAAGTAATTTATTACATTATAATGTTGTCTATTTTAATTGTCGGTTATTACACCGAATTAGGGGACGGCGTTCATCTGCCCAGAGTTTCGTTCGTGGTTGTGCGGAGTCGAGCTGGCTCAATCGCTAGCTTTCAATCCTTCCAAGTGGATGATGGTGCACTTTGACTGTACGGCCATGTGGTGAGCACAAATATTCACGTTTCCATCCACTCATGTTTGTCCTTCCTGCTGTAGTAAGATAATCGCGCGTTCGTTCCAATGTTTCCCATGAAGCCAAACGCACAAACACCGCCGATTGTATGCTTCGCCGCATTGCATCAGTGTTCGTATGGTTTCGGTGCGCTGCGAAACTCCACGGGGCAGCTAGACTTATCTGTCACCGAACGGCAACTGATAAAACATAACTTGATTTATGTTTGAGGGGCTCCTACAGAGAGTCAATAAAAAATGTTACGGGACGCAATAATGAGGCTTACTTTAATTAAAATCATCAAGGAGCTACAAAAATGACGAGTATGATTTCATTTGTGTTGCTTTCAAATCATGCAATCGAACTTTGTGAAAATCATTTGGGTATTCTGAAATGATCGTTAGAATGAATTCTATTTTGAAGAATCTTTAGGAAACCCGCAACCCCTTAAAATTGTAAGCGCCTTTACGTTACGTTAGAGTGTGGTTGATGATTATGGTTGGTTAGAGAGGAAAGGGAGGGGTGCGCCGAGACAGCGGAAACAGTATATGGATGAGTCCCCCGGGCAGCATTAGCGCTGACCGATGCGGACAGAAATTTAAAAGAACGCGACGCGACTGTGCATTTCGATATGGCGTGTGTTATTTATAGCTATCGGTAGAAGTTTGGAAAGAATAGGAGGAGTCTTTCCCCCCCCCCAAGTCCCCTCCTCCTCCTCATCCTTCTTCTTCCATCTACTCCTTTGATCTTTCTTAGTCATCCGAACACTCCTATAGGCGACGCGGAAATGCACGGAGTCCCGACCCTAGGTGGCCTATTCATTATGGGCGAGTGGTGTTGATGTAAATGGATGTACAGATTTTTCGATTCTATTGAAATGGATTTTCGTGGACGGGTGAGGTTGTGGGAGGGTGGGGGTGGGTGGGTAAGAGAATGAAAGCGAGTGTTTTGATTCGATGCATCAATGTTGTCGGGATCTGAGTCTACCGGCATGTGGGGTCCGTGTCTGTTGTCTAAATGGATGGAAAGACACATCTTTTTCGATGGATAATCGAGACTTTTGTTGGTTGTGTGCAAGCTATGCCGAATAAATGAAGCTCAAATGGCTTAGTCGTTTCTGGAAACACTGAAGAATTAGGGAATAGTGGGATTGCGTAAAAGATTTATTGGGATCACTCACTACTGGAGTTATTTAGATACAATAAATGTTAGTAGTGCGATTTCTAATCAGGACCTTCGATGTTATCCATAAAGTTAGGATAGTATAGGAAATCTATTTCCGCTAACATTCGTAAGCTCCAGTAGTAAGCAAAATAATAGAAAGGGTGTAATTCATGGCGTTGTATTGAGCATTTAGGGGATATTGTGGAGTTCATTTAGCTTAGTAGTTAGAACCTTAACCCTTCGAATGCCGACAACTTCATAAATCAATTCCATAACTTAATATAAAATTGAGTTCGCCACTCTGTGTTTCTCATCAAAATCATCAATAAATTCCTACATTCTTAGGGTTCGAAATAGTGAGGCAGTCCATCGCACCTTTAACGTGGATCCTCTATATCTGCAACACGAGAATTCAGGTGAGCAAACCGATTATAATCCCCCTTTATTTAGAACTTTGCTTAATTAAAAAATTGTCGATAACAAACATGCTTCGCGTTTGTTTCTAGGTCTGGCCATTGATTACATGGTAAGATCAATTTCAAATTACTATTCTCTCTCTCTCTCTCTCCCTCCTTCTTAACCAACTGTTAGACATGAATTTCAAGTATAAAACATTCCTCCGCACTTGTTGAGATCCATGTTTTCCTGATTCACTTCCAACCGTTGACCCGTAATCGCGCTGTTGGTTGTGAGACTTGTGGTGCGAGACGGTTCCGGGTTCGATTCCCGGCGCGGGATTTCGTTGATTCGATATCCCGGGGTGTTGCTGAAAATATGTCACCTCTGCATAGTATTGATTAAGAGTCGAGGCGGGATACAGAATCTCCTATAGTGTTATGTACACTACAATTGAAATAACAAAACAGTCGAAGTGTGGCGGGTCGTTAGTCGCGGACCCGAGCTACACAGGTAATTACAAACCCGTTACAACCCGTACGTCGATCTGTGGGTCCCGCCCCGGAGTCCTGTTAGATCCCGTTGTCGGCGGCAATTCAACCATCCCGTTGCACCGACCATCGATTAATGCAGGGGCGCGTGTGTAAAAATATATTTGTCCCACGTTTAATGACGTCGACTGAATAAATGATAAACCCCGGGGTCATTCGTGCGTTCGTTATACTTCGATATTGGTGAGACCAGCAATTGGAACCTCCATCGTTACATCGATTCCACCAACAGCGAACACGCTCAACCGTCCCTTTCCGTGTACCATCTCTTTCGTTCGATCAGCCGCGGTGGAACGGTTGTCCGCACCCATCAACCGCACATCCCATAAGCCGCAACGAGTGAACGTTAATTAATTTGAATGAATTTCCGTCCGAACTGCTATTCGTACCTAGAATCTCGAAAACCATTTAATTTTTTTGTGTTTGATGGATATCAAATCATAATATTCGTCGAGGGTGATTCGAATATCAGAACCTACGCCGGCTCGTTAATTTATGATGGACGCCTTTAACTTTTCGATCGTCTCTCTCTCTGCTATCTAAAATTAGGTCTGTCGAAGTTCTCGAGTTAGTTGTTCGAATTTTAATAACAGGCGCTGATCCAGTCGATTGCCCGCGGATGACCAAACGAGAAAGACTGTACCGAACGGGCACCTTCCGTAATTTCTAATTTTAAGAAGAAAAAACCAATTTCGCACGACAACGCCTTGCCCTCGTCTTTTGACGAGATAATGAGTGAGACACTCGCTAACTTCAGCAATCTATTTCCATTTGGATGCTATCTAACACTCCAACTAACCACATGGTTGTCCCTACATTTCACTATAGCCCATTGTCACGCAAAAGTGTCTATTGCGCATAACACCTCTACAATCGGATAAATCGATGTCAATGGACGAACTTATGTATTCAATATAATTTCAAAATCTAAACAAAATCCGCTCAACCGAAAACGAGTTTATTAAATACCATATTTACTAAATTACATTTTTTGAACTCCACAATCTTGCAGCTTAAAGTCCAGCTTGTTGATTGAGTAACTGATTTCGATTCTTAGGACTCTAACTCTAACTCGATCCACTGGGACCTGAAAGCTAATAGCATGTTTATTTTATTACGTATATGGCGCACCACACATCATCCGCATCCCCCAAGTCAGTGATGACGCGGTAAATGGAATCGTTCCAAGAATCTCTCATCTCAGGCGTGAATCGAACCGGGAATTTCAGATGTCCGGATAGCGGCTAATTCGTTTTTCTTTTCGCATATCTATATTGTGTAGCACTGGCAAATCGCCTTGAGCAAGCGTTTTCGAGCTCTCAAACTATGGTTTGTCATTCGAAGTTACGGCGTCAGTGGACTGCAGGAGCACATCCGAAAGGCGAGTTACTCTTGAGTTCTGGGTCGCACCATTGCATTTCGACGCAATGTAGAGTGTTTCGTTTTTTATCATCTTACGCTGAAACGCTGAAATGCCATTACTGCGACTATGTTGTAGTTGGGAATTGGCGGAAACAACAACGAATGTGTTCGCGTCTCAGCTGCGTCTCGGTTAGTTCACGTCGGCAGCGTCTAAAGAACTGCTGCCCTTGACATGTGTCGTGATTGGCAATCACTGGTTGTACGCGAGCAGTGAGGCGCAGCTGAGACGCGAACACACTCGCGTCACGACACTTGTCAGGGGCAGCAGTTCTTTAGACGCTGCCGACGTGAACTAACCGAGATGAAGACAATCCATTTCTTCGCTACTTTTTAATTTGCACATTACTGCATTTTTGTGCAATAGTCCAAAAATAAAACTGGATTTTTTTACTCTTTTGGTTACAAAGCGAGGATATTTTCCGATAAAAAAATATACTCACATTTCGCGAATTAAATTGTTAAGAAAGCTCCTGTATTTAAAATTCTTCTTTAATAATTGATTTCAGTGCATATAATAAAATAAAACTAGAGGTCGTTTTCAAGGTCGAGTCAATGTGAGGATTAAAGCAAATTAATTATTTTCGTGTGGGATACAGGGTGTCCGATTGGCCAATACCTTCGAGCACTGGGTCCGCGGCGACCGCATGTTCGAAGTTCCTGCCGAACGTCACCTGGGCATGGTCGTGTTCCGTTTAAAGGTGAGACTGCTCGTAGTATTTCAGAGAAACTATTTCATAAGAAAATGGCATCCATAATCACTTTTTGGCATGGGACATTGCGAATTTTTTCCCAATTACCAATCATATATTTGAGGAACACCACTCCATTTGTATTTTATGATGTCTCCACGAGTTCAGATTTTGTTCCCACTCTGTCCACCGATACTGATGTTACATGCTTGATGGATTTTTCTAACGTGACATTTTGGTGTCACATTTGGTGGTCACAGGGTGAGAACCAGCTGACGGAGCAGCTGCTCAAGCGTCTCAACTCGGGTGGCCAGTTGCACTGCGTGCCCGCCTCGCTCAAGGGTGTCTACGTGGTTCGCTTCACCGTCACCTCCGCGCAGACCACAGAACAGGATATCCGTCGCGACTGGGATATCATCCGCCAGACGGCGCTGCACATCCACGCCGATCATCAGAGACCCCTGTCGGCGGTGACCAACGAGGGTGTCGCTGTGCGTATGAATGTCGGCGACATCAAAAGACTGCAGCCCAATTTCGGCACCAGTCTACTCTTAGCCAATAGGTGACCATGACTGTCATTGTTATTTTAAAAAATATATATATTTAATGTAAATATATTATGCATTCTCCCCAAATTTACTTTTTAATTTGTTAGAATACCTCAACACATTCCTTCTCAAAATTAGTTTCTGCTTCCATTGTACTTCTTTTTTGAAGTGACAAATAAGTGCGTCCGTAAAGTAACATTAATTTAATTTAATTTACCCTCTTTTTCAATCCGAGACAAATTGATGTTTCGCGCTAGACATGAGGCTGGAAGAAAATATTTGTTTATTCTTATCTTAATTTACTACTCATGCGGTGCTTTAAATTATTTTCTGCAATTTTCATTTCATGGACCCTCATATGTTGTTAGTCAACGTGAGGGTCCACACAAATTCACTTTTGGAGTTATTATTTATTAACGTTATTGTATGATTTTGCAAAAGGTGAAATAATAAAGAAATAATAGCATAAAAATGATGTCATTTGCGTCACGTATTTTCCGTATCAGCCCCATGTCTCCCAAGATCGTGAACGGAAGTTACGCGGCCATCTTCGAGAATCACGACGTCATCATGGAGTTCGCCAAGAAGTTCCGTCAACTGCGGGTGGGCGGCTGCGCGGCCAAAGACAGTCCGGCCATGCGACGACGAATTCGGGGCATGCTGGCCACCGGCAAGCAGTTCAGTCTGGACTCGCGCATGGATCTGGTGCACAGCATCGTCACGTCGGCCGCCACCCTGCCCAGCACCAGCGAGGACGGCGGCAACGACGACACGGCCGAGGAGGAGGAGGGCGGAGACGGTGGTGGTCGGCGGGTGCGCACTCGCTCGGCTGACGACGACAAGGTGAACAACGGAGGCGGAGGAACCGGTGATGACGCGTTCGCCGAGGATGTCGGCTGTCACATAACGGCCGTCTGCCACACGTGCGGCCACCTGGTGGACCGACGTTGAGACACGTGTGGTGCCACCTGACGGGCGCACCGATCGCCAACTTTTATTTTGTTTGTCTTGCAGTTCTAGCCTGAAGTCGGCAGGCTTAACAGCAAAATAAAAATAGAAATGTTGCTCTCTCCAGCTGTAATAATTGTCAGTTACACTGACAAATTAAATTTTTTTCATTTTAAAATCATTTTTTGTTCCGCTTAAATCGTTTCAAGATTCCAGGCGCATACTGCAATTGGTGGATAAGAAATCATCAGCACCTGAGAAGATTATCATCAGTGTTTGAAAAAGTCGATATCCAGAATTTTATCATACGTATTTCAATTTCGATCCCAGAGCCATCGCACCACAAGTTCATCTGTTATCCGAATTGAGTTGCGTAGAGTCGTACATTTAAATAAATGTAAAGAAAACGCGAAAATGAATATATTTTGAGTGTATAATTCAAGTCATCTTTTGAATCCAGGTGTCTTGAAAATTATGTAACCGTCAATTATTAATTTTGCCAATTTTTGTTTTGCCAAGACTTGCGGCTTTTATAAACAGTGTGCAACGAAATTTGGATCGATCGATGGATTTTTGGTCGCCTGAACCAGTTTTTAAAATTTCATTTCCACTATTCCAGTGTGTTGACACTAGACTCTAAATTATAATATCGATCGTCGTGTTGCGATGAGGTTCCACATGCTTATAATTGATATCGTTGTGTTCTACGTTGGCGAAGAACGCGTGCAAAGTTCCTTAATAATTTATCGCTGTCGTTCCAAGTCGTCAATTTTTCCTTCGTCGTTGTAATGCTCCTCTAGGTGTGTGCCGCAAATAGAAAGAGAAACTCAACTCTCCCTTAATTCTTCTGAAAAAGAAAACAACGATTTTCTAAATTATACTAGACTATTTGTGTCAGGGGCTTACTCAGAAGTATCTCTTAAATTATAATTGATGATTAAAATCGAGTTGGGAGAATTAGGTAATTATTTGTGTGAAGACCTCTAAACAAATGTTGTTAAATTGTCGCCATATTTCCGAATTAGTTCCTTGTAGAAATAGAGAAATCTTAGCAAGAAATTGATGAAATATTGAATAAATGTCTATCGCAATGCCAAAGTTGTTGTTTCGAATTTTGTTTACTATGTACATGTAAGTACGCGAATGAGCCAGCTTTCCAAAAATTCCTATGACAATTGAGAACTTGAGGCATGTAAGTGTAACTACACTATAAAGCTTGATTTGCCCCCAAAGGAGCCAAACTTAGGTGTAAATCAAGTTCAACAACCCTATTACTCGTTGCTGGGAAATATTGTTGTTCTTCAGGCATCAGGCACAGAGAAAAATTGTGATTCCAATAACTCGAGCTTCGAAATAGAAAAGGTAATACACACTTTTATTTATTAAAATACAGTTAGGCAGATTGTCACAAATAACGAATCAGTCGCATATACAATAACACTATTACGCTACAATTTTACACAATTTTATTTTCTCTGACGAAGGGAAAACGTGGCGTGTTTGGCAATAAAAATTGCAACACTTTCAGATTATTGAAGTGTTTTGTCGCTTCGAGTTGTTCAATCGCAGTCACCTTTTGATCGTCCAAATGTTCCAACCGGGGAAAGTAGGATATGACGAAATATCTTAAGATAAATTAAAAAAAATTGGATTATGATCAACGATATCATATATCCCCGCAGTCCCAATATTATATTTCATAATAAATATTGAAAGCCACATTACCGATAGGTTGCGTATTGGGAGAAGGAGCCCGAGCCGAAGGTGCAGGGCGCGGCCGGGTTCTTCATCATGCTGAGGTGATGGAGATTGGGAAAGCTTCGCGACACTTTTCCCACGAAAGTGGCCAAATCGGTGATCCTATTGCTGTTGATCCAAAGTGTGGTAAGGTTTGGCAGGAAAGGAAATTGGCTGTCGGATGTGATCTCATTGTGGTCGAGAATCAGTGTAGTCAGACTCGAGAAGTTGGCCAGAAAAACCGGTTCACTGGAAAGGAAACATTGAAAGTGAGTCTTTGGTATCGGTAAGTCCCATTTAAATTATTTTTAGGAGCTTAGGAGCACTTCACGTTTTGCTCCACGTAAGTGTTATTTTGGGTTGATCTCGCGGAGACATGCAAGAAAAGATTTGGCCAATGTAAACAACATTCCATTAATAGTAAAGTGCGCATTTCTGGTGAACGTTGGTATTTTAATTGATTCATTGTTCATTGTGATACACAAGAAATTGTTGGTTTTCCTTTAAATTTGTAGACAAGATGGTGCCTCATTTATTACTGGCAACAGCTTTTCGATTGACTAAATAGTTCAAAAGATACAAATTTTTGAAAAAGTATCAGTTTTCACGATCGGGTGTGCGCACGATCAATAGTGATTAACCTATGGCGATACTATCGATCAAATAATAATGTAATTTGTTTATTTATCGATATTGGTGACACTATCGCCCATCCCTTATGTTGATATTGGCTTTTTGTTGGCGTCCCCGTTTTGTTTTTGTTATTTGGGGGTGGTTTTAGCCACAAGAATACATTATTTAAGCGCAATTTGATATCTTGACAGCTCCGGGAGTGTCGAAAGGACGTTTCAAACTCGGTGTGGATCGACGATCCGGCTGAGGTGAGTTGCAGGCGGCCTGCAAACAAATTTAGGCCTAACCGCCAAAAATTCGGGCGGAGCAGTGGACGCCAAACTGCGGTCCGTATGACGCTACTACTCATCGAGTAACACCGTTCCCTCTTTCACAATCACAACCCATCACTCATTGCCAGCCAAAACAAACCAATTCCCCACTGTTACAAAAGTCGCCATAACGGCACGGCGCGGCGATAATGTTTGTCATTAAACCGAAAATCTAAGAATGAGGTAGACTAACCTACCTGATGCGGTTATGGCTTAGATCCAGAATCTCAATCCAATCTATGAATTTGATTATTATTTCTTGGGGCAGTTCCGTTAGCTCCTCGTAGGCCAGCACGAGTTTTCTCTCGTCGAAACAGATCTTTTTGGCGTCCAGATATCCGTTCTCCAGCACACACTGACTCAGGGACGTCATGACTGGGAGCTGCTACTACACTACCGGCTACTCGTGCTTCTACAACCCGAATAATGAGGCAGACTGATTTCGCTTGCTTTTGTTTGCACGATGGAGAAAGGCTTTTGACAAACAAGTTTTGTTGCTTGACCGGCGACCGTTGACCTTTGACTTGAAGAGAGGCAATTGGCACAGGCGATTCCTATCTGTCGCTTTCTCGTGACTAGAAAAAAAGAAAAATCGTAGGCTGCAGAATGCTACTCTATCGTCGAATTAAGCAAGTTGCGAGACAACTTCTGAACATGTAACTGTTCATCCGCTCCAATTTTTTTTATCGCTTCTACAGTCATTGCACACGACCCACATCCAATCGTGTACTTACCCCACCTCTTACATCCTGATTTTTGACATTTTGACGCGAATCGAGGCCATTAATCAGTGTTGGCTGATGCAAAAGATGACCATGGTGCAGAGATAGAATTCCCTCCCCGTGTATCAGTTTGTTTCTAATTTTAATACAACAATATAGCAGATTCGGTATCCCTACTCAGCGCTTCATCAACACTATTCTAGGGTGGCACATTTTCATCAAGTACCGCAGAATATCGATTAATCGAAAGAGCCACAGTTGAAAATCATATCTGGACTGTCGCATCATAAGTATGCCTCAACCAGCTGTGCTGCGACGAATCGTACAGTCAGCATCTATCCATCTTTAAATTTATTCAAGAAACGTTCTTTTTTAAAAGGTGTTTAGCTTCCTTTTTTATATATAAATTATATAGTAATGCCTACCAGCGACAATATTTTATATAAATTTGTCTTTAAATATTGCCGTCATGCTATGAAAGTTAATTTTTTGTGGAAAAATACGCTGCTCAAAAATTCGGTAATAATACAGAACGAATATAACCTTTCACACGCCCCCGTCGACTAGGTTTTATATTCATGTTTTCGCTCGAGATCGCATGGTCTTATCATAGGAAAGTGGCGCACACACATTGGCAGTTGTCACACCCCCACAACATTGCCTCCTCGGTTCAAGGGCAAGCATGATCATTGTTGTGTCCACACTGATAACAAATATTCCACTGTAACAGTACTTCGGTGAATGTAATTGCGACTATTATACTTTCTAAAGAAAACCAGGCCAGCTCCTGTATTGTGTCACAAATGTAGAACTGTTCAAAAGATAAAATAGATCAATTGTTGCACATAATGTCAGATTAAACGAAAGAGGTCGTAAAGAAAATAATTGTTGTAGTTGTGACAGTACAGCTGGAACTTAAGTTTTTAGACAACTCCAATTAAAAATAGTAATAATAACAAATTATAAGCCAGGTTAAAGACTACATTTGTTGAGCGACTGAAACGTTCACACTAACTACAAACAACAGTTTGTAAAGAAGTTGGCTTTCAGTATGAACATTCAGTACAGTGTATTCAAATAAATGTCCAAAATTATAAATTGACTTAGTTCGACCCATCGCAGCTCAGTTGGTTGAGATACCGAATTGTGGTGCAACGGTTTCAATATTCGAACCCTGGGTTCTTGTAAATTTGTGCTTCTCGAAAAAAAATAGACAGAAGTTTAGAGGTACAGATGGTGGTTTGAATATGAACAATTTTTTATTTAAACGATAAGTTGCTCCAGTTTTCCTCCTGTCTGATCCATGTTCAATATTTGCCTGTTTTCCAGTTGCTGATTTGAGATATGGCACTTCCTCCCAACTATCGCCAGGCGGCGAGCCTCTCCAGTCCTGCCACACCGCGTAAGGGCATTTCATTAAGTTATTATTTTTCGTCCCTTTCCGTATGCTTTTATGTCAGTTTTTGTTGTAAAAGAAATTATATTTGGTTGTGCATTTTAATAGAGATTTGAAAATTGCATTGTCGTTATTCAAACAAAAACATGTTGAGTGCATCTTTTAAAAAAATTGATCACCAATGTACAAAATTTCTGTGATTAGCCTGTGGTGAAAGTTAATTAAACTCGTATTTTAGTAGTTTGTGTGTAATCAAACGATTCTATAATATATATTCTGGTTGAAATCAAGTTAAACTTTGTGAATTTTCAAACTGACAAGTTTCACGAAATCATCAGCTCATCATTAACTGATTTGTGTTATTTGACTTCACTTATTTTATAAATTCCTTGAAAATTTAATCACGTTTGTACTAAAGATGTTCCGACTAAAAGTACTGTAATAGCTGAAAGTATTTTTGTTCATAAATCCACTTTTTCCGTCTGGTTGTATCGGATAGTAGTATTTGTTTGAGACATATATTAGATTTAAATATTTAGCATTGTCATTTTTTACTTATTGAATTATTTTATAAATTATTTTGTTTGTCTATTTTTTTATTTAAAAGTTACTGAATGGCCATTTTGGCAGTATGCAATTAAACCTGTCTTGTGTTAGCGTAGATACAATTGATGTGTTTCTGCCTGTGAATGAGAAATGCATGCGCTTGGATGACTATTTTGGAATTTTTAGATTCGCTGAGCCTGGGATCCCCCGTTAATGTTGGCTTTCTAAAGGGTAAGCACGTCCATCCCACCACACTAGTAATTCAGAGTGTCACTTGAACGGCTCCCCGAGTGTTGTCCATCCAGTTTTTGACAGCAGTGATGACACAGCAGTGATAACGTTGTTGCGGCACCTCAGACTCGCAGGCGCCACCCTACAACCTGCCGTTGCTCTTTTCATCTTTTCAGATCGATTGCGGGCGCAGATCAGTGGGGTCAGCAACCAGACCACTCCTCAAGTATGTACCCATAATGTAGCGTCAGTTGAATCCAAAAGAAGCAATTATTACATTGAAACCAACTGTGGTTCGCGCCATCTGGTGTAAAATTATGTCAGAATAATTTTAACCCACGAAGTTATAAAAGTTTGAAAAATCATGTTGACAATTACAATACAGTAAAGGATTTTATTCAGTAAATAGTGACCATTTGATTGTGCTAACTAAATTATAATTGCTCTATTGTGTTATAAATGCCCTAGCTTATAATTTTCTCTTGAAGCTCGTTACCTTGGGGTAATGTTTAGCTAATCATTTGAATCTTTTGTTGCAGTCAACCGTAAACCCATTCATCTCTTCAACTAATGGTCACCCTGGATTCACTCCCATCCGCATGGGAAACAAGTCATCCGTGGTCAGTTATTATTTTCTTCTCGCCTCTCAACAAAAACGACTAACTTTCCGATAGTTGTTTGTCAATTCCTTAACTGACTTACTTTTTCATCAATTTCAATTTGCGCCCCATTCCAGTCGGAATCTCGAGTTCCGAAGCCGCCCAAACCACCGGATAAACCGCTCATGCCCTACATGAGATACAGCCGTAAGGTGAGCGACCAAAAACACACTGGGTGGGACGACGCCTCTTCTCCACTGGGCCTCGTCTCGTGGATCTTTTGAGACAAGAACTGACGGGACCACCAGCAGCGTTTCACACCATCACACTTGGATAGGCTTGGTGATGGGGGACTCGTACACTGTTGGTCATCCAAATTTTTACTCAGACCAATCTCGTTTGACAGGGCGAGAGAGAGGTGTGTCTTGAATGGAATCCATGTTTTTGTTGTGGCATCGTCGCTGGTGGTTTCGTGTCGACCCATCGACTCTGCCAAATTTGGGAAATCTCTTTTCTTTTTTGTGTTCCTTGTTTTCTGGCCCCACCGTCCACCTCACGTTGTTGGTCCCTAAACGTTTGACCCTCCCCATGCACACTACTTAGGTATGGGACGCCGTAAAAGCGCAAAACCAAGACTTGAAACTGTGGGAGATTGGCAAGATTATCGGACAGATGTGGCGAGAGCTATCGGACGATGACAAGCAAGAGTTCTCTGACGATTACGAATCCGAAAAGGTTAAGACACTAGCGTGTGCACATACACACACGCCATCTGCCGTTAGATTTTGAGTTTAATCGCGCTGTTCAGCCGTTTAGCCATTTTTTTTAGAAGAGTGGCGAGATTCTGGAGTCACGTGTAGCTTATACGATGCGGCCTTTTGTTGTGTTTTGATTTGTCAGAACGACTACGATAAGGCCATGAAGACCTATCAGAATTCGTCGGCATATCAAGCGTGGATTGCCGCCAAAGGACGAGGTTAGAACACAGCTATGTCACCTTGCTTGGGGGGTGTGTTGCTATGAACGTCTCCGTGGGAGGTTGGGGTGGTGGGTGAGGGAGGTGAAAGTATTTTAAGGCTGTGAATTAATTTCGTTTATTGACTGTTCTCGCAGCCCAGCAGGCCGCGGACGAACGAGACGTTCTAGAACGGGCACCAACAGTAATGAATTCCGGAAATTATATAAATGTATTTGGTTTGCTTGGTTCTCTTGGCATTTGTTTTTGTTCACCACCTTTTGTTGCCTGGAGATCAGTAGTTTGCACTCCTCCTACTTACTCATTATGTACACTCCTATGTAGCGTTGTGCTACTGTCGACACACCATCATCACACCGACTAATCACAATCACCAACTTGCTCACATCTGGCATGACTTTTGCACTTAGTTTTTTCTTTGGTTAAATCAGTTTTATCACCAATTTCTTATGTTTTTTTCTCCAATTATTTATTCGATTTATTATGTTGTTTAATTAAAATTTAAGTGACCATTTTAGCCAGCTGCTTTAAAAAAGTTATTTTTAATTATAAATTGGCTTAATTTTAGTTCATATGGATTTATTTTTTACAATCGGGGGAAAGTAGAATTTTGAAAAAGCTGCAAGTTCAAACTAGTTCATCACATTTATAGAAGTTAGCCAGAACACTTTTAGCATTGTTCCTGCAATATTTAAGGTATACCAGTCCCCTTTTTTTCTTTGACGCAACTAGCACTAACACGGGAACTGAACATATGACAACATGTAAGGTCACTGTTAATATTTTAGGTCAGATGATTGTAATTCTTCTTACGTTAACAACATATATCCTAACCCACTTTCACCCGCTTATTTGGAGTACTTGTCGAGGATCTAGTCTGCACTAGTTTAGATGACGCTTCCCTTGTCATTGACCTTAATGACTGACAGCTAGGGTAGGTAGCATGTCCCTATATGCCATTCTCGTCTGAGGGTTTCAGTTTATGAAATGCCACGTCGGCAGCTATTTAGCCGCACAACCACCTTTCCACCTTTGCGATGCCCCGGTTATGAAGCTCTTATCTCTTGGCAGCACGTGCACATTCTATAAGCATGCTGCAACGGCCCCTGGTGGTCGATCTCTTTCCGATCGTCCGTCACGCCACCTATCGGCCTCGCTTTTTGCTGCTCTCCATTTGGCATTGTCGAGTTGGTGGTTCCCTCTTTGGCTTATCCAATTGCCACCACACCGCCGCCCGACCCCCTGTGTGTTCTAATCTTTGTCCTTGTCTCTCTCTCTGTCTTTCCTTTTTTGCTGTCTCGATCTAGCAAAAGGCGGACGGACGAGTTGCCATTCAGGCTCAAGACGATGACGAAGGTGAGGAATATATATATATATATTTTTTTATTTCAATAGCGCTTTATCAGCATAATTCATTGGCAGAGTCGGAAATCCAACCCTGGATGCCGTCGCACCACAAATCGGTTTCTCGACCGGCTGAGCTGTGACTGGTTGGCGGACCAATTTCGTCCGAATGACTTTAATTTGTGGCATTTGTCACGGCTTTCACATTGTGCTCGACTAATTATCGTTTCTGTCTGCCACATTTATGTCTCAACGCTACAAACAGACTCAGATGATGGCTTTTCGGTGAAGCACGTTGCGTCTGCTCGCTACCTGCGCAACCATCGACTCATCAACGAGATCTTTAGCGACTTTGTGGTTCCCGACGTTCGTTCGGTGGTGACGACGTCTCGCATGTCCGTCCTCAAACGTCAAGTGCAGTCGCTCACCATGCATCAGAAAAAGTTGGTG
Organism: Mycogona germanica; assembly: GCA_034698785.1. NCBI lineage: Eukaryota > Metazoa > Arthropoda > Diplopoda > Chordeumatida > Chordeumatidae > Mycogona > Mycogona germanica. The sequence continues at coordinate 16,184 of JAQGBY010003339.1, forward strand.
GCCGAGCTGCAGCAGATTGAGGACAGATTTGACGCCAAGAAACGAAAGTTCCTCGAGTCAAGCGACACTTTCCAGGAAGAACTCAAGAAGGTAAACACTAAACACACACACCTTATACTATATATCCTCTTTTAACACTTCTCTGGCGAATTTGAACACTTCTGACTAATTAGTCAATTATTCTGATCAGTTAGTCGAGACAGAATTGGTGGGGCCACCGATTTGCATTTGATTCGCGACGCGGGTTCTGGGTTATTTAATCCTGATGTACTGATGGCAATGCACCGAATACAGAATTGCCTATTGTCGAAAGCATTAATGTTTACGCAAAAGCTCAGTGAAGGTGAGTTTTAATGTTCCACACTGGCCCATTTGCAGCACTGCGTGAAGGCGGTCGACCCGGATATGTACCAGAAGATGGTGGATCGCGCTGCTGAACAGCTGCAGCGCGACCGCAGCGTGGCGCTGGCGGCGGAGGAAGCCAAACAACGCGAGCTGCTCGCCAACCAACCCCCGCCGCCACCACCTGATCCAGTCACGCCACCCACCAGCGCTCCAGAGTCGGACAGCCCCGCTCCAGAAGAGGCGGCGGCGGCGCCGCCACCACCGACACCATCTGACCCTGTTACTCCTGAGGATAAAGATGTATCCACTCCGACATCAACTACTGGTGATAACGAAGGTAGCGGCGAAATCGACGCCAAGGTGGAAACGTCTGTCTGTCCCATGGACACCTCGCCAACATCGTCCGTTCCATCCCCCAAGGAAGCCATAAAGGAGAGCGAGGCGGCGCCGACACCAACAACTACCGAATCTGTTCCTTCGCTCGCTGCCGAACCCGAGCAGATGGAAGTTGATCCGACCCCTATTCATGAACCCGCTGCCGTCGCCCCCGACCCCACTGAAGCTGAGCAGCCTCCAACCTCGGATTGCGCTACGGAGCCGCAGATTCAGCCACAGGAGTCGTCTTCTCCGGAATCCACCGAGAAGAGTAAGTTCCCCCAACAACCGTTAATTCTGTTTCAGAAACTGATGTGTTCGAGACTGCAGAAACGATGCAATTAGAGTAGCATTGTTTAATCTGGTTGGTCAATATTTTATTGTTATTGGTTGATGATCAATGTGATTGGAACTACAAGACTTTTCAGTCATTGTTCTAATTGCTTCTTTGTCATTGCTTGTGTCACTTTCTAGTAGTGGTGCTAAACAGTCGAGCAAGTGCTCATAATCCCTCGTAGTTTCAATTACTACAGCCGAAATAGAAAAACTACTTTTATAAATGTTTCTTCGATCAAAAAGGACCCTCAAATTATTCTTTTCGAGAAGGCTATTTCTGTTTAAATGTGACTGAAATGATGTGATCGTTTTTCAGGCGGTGAGGGAAGCACAGAGCAGGAGACCTCAGTTGCTGTGACACATATTGATGTTGCCGCACCACCCGCGCCCGAACCAGCCGAAGCAGAAACAGCCAAGCCAGAGTCGCCTGTGGCCGAGTCACCTACGGGGACCACTTCCGCCTCCACCTCACAACCGCCAGTCTCAACCGAAGCGCAGTCTGATCCGGTGACTGAGACAATGCCGACGACGGCAGCGACAACTCCCATTGAGCCAGTGGAAGATCCATCATCAGTGAAAGCTGAAGGCCAGACCTAATCTCAGATTTTTTTTTGTTGCGGGAATCTCAAATGGAATTATCCAAATCTCGTATATTCAATCAGAGCAATGGAGCTACGCGACCGAGAGCGTACATGTTGGCGATCCATTTGAAACAATTTGATGAATGGCGTCATTTAGTAGCATTCTAAAGTGGATGCCACAGTATGATGAAGTGCGTGCAATTTGGCGATTCATTTATGCAGTTTATATCAACTTCGATTGAGAAAAATATATGATGACACGCTACATAACATAGTCTATCGTTTAATCATCTGCGATTAAACTTTATGTTTCTGCGGATGCTGCCCGGAGAAGGTGGTCAGGAGTTATCGCATTGAAGTTGATTGGGCGAAAAAGCCAGCAATTAAAAGAAAGTAACTCCAAAATTTGCTTGCACTCTGCATTTATGTATAGCATAGTGGATAATTATTTGTAGTTTGTTTAGTCCAAACGTGGTAAATTGTATTCTTGATACTTTGTTCAGTGTGATCTTGACGATTGAACTTTTGATGCTTCATTGAGATATCATTTTTGGATCCTGGTGTGTAAGGAAAAAAATTAAAACACATAAGGGATTTAAACTCACTATCTTGCATTCCTTCGTTTGACGTTCACTATCTCAAACTAGTTTTTGTTCTCTAGCAAAATGTTGCAGTTAACGCTCGACCGCATATCAGCTGAACACTAAATGATCCTTTCTTAATTTTGTTAATATTACATTACATTGCGTACAAAAAATTCCAACAATTAAAAAATATATATATTTACAAAGCTGATCCAGAAAGTAAGTACCGTTTGGGTATTAAAAAAGATTAGCAATTTGTTTTCTTTTTATTACAGAAACATCTACATACATTAAACTACTTTATTTATTATGTAAATTAAGGCATGTGTCATATCTTGGTACTAATTGCAAGATACCCGCTTCTTAGAATTCGGCCGCCTGCGACTTCAACCAGTTCTGGACGTTTTCCTTGATCATTACTTGCAAAGTGCTGGCCGGCAAGATGAGGTTCTTGAGATAAGAAAACAAATGGAAGTCGGATGGAGAATGCATTGGCAAATCAGAAAAAGTGAATCGCTTATTCGAAGGAATAATCATTCTGACGATACATTTCACAAGATCGAACTGCTCTTATTTCGCAGCTGGCGGGCCGATCGATTGTTTTAAACATGATTACCAACAAACAATGAGTTCAAACGTTTAATGAAAACAAACAAAATGGTTAGGTTAATTCGTTTTCGAGTTAAACGATGTAGAACTACATATGCGGGGGCGCTTTGGGGGATATGCGTAAACGGTACTTGCTTTCTGGGTTTGCAAAATCCACTTTCGGTCATACTCAGACGTCACAATTTAATTTTTCACTGGACATGTTTCGCCATTAGAGACTTATGTTCTTTGACGAAAAGGTGTATTAATTTACATGTACTTCCACTCTTTACTCATAATAAATTGGATTTGTGTTCGCTTTCATTGCATTATAATGGGTGAACCTGAAATTATGGACCCTTTTTAATATTTTTATTAAGTCGGCCAAAAATAGTCCTATTATGAAATTTGGGGTTAATTAAGATAATAGTATCTTCTTTCATATTCCAAGACTCAAATTTCAATTTTCAAATTTCTAACTACTAATGTGGCGCCTTGCCGGTGGCGCTTATCGTGTGTCGATTACTTATGCAATTCAGAAGTGTGTAGCGCGTTCGCTTAATTCTGCTGCAAAAATGCCGTTTACCTAAGAAAAAA
>JAQGBY010003340.1:0-19588 GCA_034698785.1 Mycogona germanica
AGCCCGCGCCGGGAATCGAACCCGGGACCGCCGAACCGCAGTCCGTCATAAACCAACTGCGCCATGACGGGTCGTACCCGTCGTATATATTTTACCAATCAAAATTTACTTGAATGTTCAATTTAAGTCAATTAAACGATACACGCTCGTAATTTAATTCAAACAAACGATCATCCAATGGCAATAGGTGCTAGCGTTCCTGGACTAGTTCAGTGAATATATATATAGTCTCGTATACATTTGATCGCTCCTCGCGTTTAGTGGCATCCAATGGCACAGCAGATGTAGATGCCGCAGGACCTGTACAAGTGCAATATGTCAGCTCAAACGCTAAAAAATCAGCCATAACTTATAACCGGCTTTCTAAAAAAAACATACTATCGAGTATCGGACACAAAACGCGCACACATTCGCGAGACAATTTTTTTCTTCTTCTACTTACTTCTCTTTCCTTCCCCGTTCCACCCATATTTTTTAAGTACGATTCGACCAACCAACCAGTCGAGCTTCTTAAAAAAAAAACCACATGCATCGGGCGCCAACCGTCAACCCCACCCCCAACCCCCAGGTTTGTCATTCGTACAAGTCTGCCCAAAGTAGGAATATATACGATAGCGAGTGTCCGAAACCATACTTCAACATTTCCACCGCCTTTCCAGCCAAGGCTGCATCACAAATCAAAATGCAGCTAAGCACAGTACCCCCCCCCCCTCCATCTCCGTCCACCACTCCCAGGGTCAACATATCATAGATACCACACACACACAACCACCAGATAGTTCGTCAAACTTCCGTTTTTTGGCACTTCAGGGTCTATATAGCACGGGTTCGTCCGATCAAGCAGCAGTTCATAACGAAATCATTTCTTAATCAATTGTTCAAGAAATTCGAGGTAAAGGTAAGTCAATTTGTCTTTGTGGCCAATGACCTTTTTTTCTCCTCGAGTTTCTTAAAAAATACCAACCTTCAGTAATATCTGTGTGTTGCGCTACCTTGACCAAACATCCAGAACTTTAGACGATCAATTATTTCATACTTGACAATAAGTACAGATGTTTCGTAATCTTGAAGAAGCTCTTCAAGATTACGAAACATGTTGAGCTGGAAATAATTCTTAGATTTCCTATCTCGTACATGTACGTGTTTATAGTTTAAGTACAAATTATCAACTCTCAATCGATCAATTATCATTTTTTAAATACTCCAGTTCTGAAATAAGTTTAATTCAGAGAGTCTGAGTTCACAATATATTAAAGTATTACATAATTAATTTAATAAAATTATTTTGTTAAATTTCTTTCCGATTTAACCGCATGTTGATTTTTTAAGCTCTTGGCAAGGGCTGGCTGCTTGCTCACAGACTATTTTTGACCCTGTAACGCAACAGTTGTGTACAGCGGTGATGAATCTATTGTTTTCGCCAGCGAATTTCACCGGCAACAAGCAGCCCTAGATCTATGGCCACAACAGCCAACCAATTTCCGATACATTAGTTCTAGTCTGAGGACGAGGGCTCGAATTCGAACGGGAGAGAGCTCGCTGAGCGCTAAGTAAAATAAACGACCCGCTCCACGGCAAACCAATAACTCGTGCCAGCCGATCACCTACCTACCTATCTCTCCCCCCCCCTAAAAACCCACACGTCCAACGACCAACCGCAACCATAATCCGAAAAAAGCCAAGTGGTGCGTTTCACTTTGGAAGATCGCTCGGACTGTACCAGCCTCCATCCGCGCATCAGAGGCCGGCTCTTAAATTCCTCGAAACTTTTTAATGTTCTTTTTTTCGTGAAAAATTGAAATCTACATTATTTGGGGAAGAGGTGTCGTCTGGTTATCGTGCTTTCCTTGCGGCCCGTGATGGCGGTTTCGATTCCCAACGACACCTTCGGAACTTTTTGGGCGATAAATTACTTCTCACGGATTTGAAGTAAAATCATGCCCCGTGTCTGTACAATATCGGGGACGTTAAAGACCCTTTCTAGGCAGCCTAGGTTAGGCAAAATTACTAACTAGATCACCTCCCTGGGGGGTTAGAAGATGAGCAATGAATCACAGGTGAATCATCAATATTTTTATACCTCAAACACTAAACGCACCACCATTTCAATTCCAATCGCCTGAACTGAACTGAATAAAAACTGGCGAAGATATCCAAAGAGTCAATCAATAAGAGTCAATCAATAAAAGTCAATCAATAGACGATTACAAATTATTTTGGTGCCAATTTAGGCACAAATTCGAATGACACCTAGATTATATTTGGTGATTTCTCTATTGTCCTCAATGGAGCGTTTCGGATCAACTTGGCAAACCCAATGAAAACACGTCTCAAATACAGAGGTACGTGCATGCCGATGTCGTTGTTACTGGGCTAGGTTGGCCAGAAGAAAAAAAACGCAGCGTGACCAAATACTCGACATATTTCATGGCTTACACACACACACATTTATGGACAACCCAGCGGCGAGCTTCGCTTCGATATGCCGATATAAATCATCGGGCCCTCTTCGCATACAACTAAATAGGTTGGGGGTCCGGCAGACTGATCGTCTATACGTGGCCCTGGAGAAGGAGGAGAAGGGTGGTTAGTAGGGGGGGGGGATGGGCACCCTGGTAGTCTTCTCCTAGTCGATCGTGGTCAAGAGAAGGCGATTCGATTTCGGAATGATCTAACCGTTAAGCATGCCGGTAATGAGCTCTGATCGCTAGCGGTAATAAACATCCAAAAGGGTTGATTACATCTTAATTACATAAGCATTTCATTGTCGCTGATCTATTATTTTCACATCTATTATTTTCAAATTCCCAAAATTTCCAAAATTCCAAATGTGTAACTTTTAAACTTAAATATATGTTGTAATGTATTTAATATAAGTTGTATGACTTCCAATATATTGTTTGCGTTTATAAGTTGAGAGTGTAAGTATGATGTTCCAAGATATTCAATGTAAGATGGGTGCGTCACACTACAGGCCGACTTGGCGACCGCACCAAGACCACCGCAACATCATACGTGGGAGTGGGTTACCCGTACCTATCTTCAAATCTCGGCAATACAAGACACCTGTAGTGAAAGGCTAAAAGCATGCATAAGCAAGTACGGGCGTAAAACACATAAGCATGAATGCTGGTTTTAAAAAAAAACGTAACCGATATCGATTTACTGATTCCGATCATCAGGTGGGTGTGGAGGAGTGGCCAATCGAGTTCACTCATCTCTTGTCGTTTATCCAGGAACCAGATTCAGGTAACCAAATCAGAACTCTGACAAAAGAGTTTTCGATTTCAGTAAAAAAATATCTGATAAATTCGAAACTACTACTTACAAGTAGATGGGATAGCGTCAGCGAACGGCACTCAGTTTGGAAGCGAAAAACAGAGACCTAGGTCAACTAAAAAAAACGAAATGCAAACTTTGGATAAAGGAAGACGGCCAGCAGCGTCATCTAGCGACAACACCATATGCCAATAGAGTCGATTTCTCTGTTGCTGGCGCGCGCGTTATCTGATCGTGTCACAGGCAAACGTTCGACAATAAATATTGTGGCCGAACAACAAACAAACAAACGACGAGTGGCCAGAGTTCATGCATAGGACACGAGAGTGGCCTGAGTCAGAGAGGAGGAGGAGAGCGGGGAGGGAGAGACGATCACAAGTACACCTTCTACAACCTTAAATAGGCCTATCTTCTTCTCGTCCTGCGCCGATGCCGCAAGATCGTAATCTGGGGAGACGAGCCGTCGAGGGTATTGGCGCGCGTGCCTGCTGCATACCGGATCGAGAGGAGAGGAAAAACAGGTCGCGAACCGCCGTTCCTCATGGCCAGCGTCGAGTCAAATTGACACTTGGGGGCAAGTGCTGCTCGGTCAACTGACCGATCTATATGCTAACTGCGCCAAAGTCAGGTCAAATATTATTCTTGCATTGAAGAATTCCGCTTCAGACATAGTATTTTCTAAGAATCAAAGCTCATGTAAATAAATTATTTCAAACTGAAGGAAGCGTTCAAAAGCGAAAGTGACCAAATGTCGAATTAGTTTATTAACCTAGTACGTCTCTCGAGCATCGATGGATTCGATTTCCGGTGTGGGCTCTCGATTATTCGATCCCGGTGTACTGGTGAAAATGTGACCATCGCTATAGTGCCTAAGCACTAAGAGGGGTACAGAAAATCCTGTAGTCCAGTGACTATAGTAAATAATAATAATAATAAACAATCGCCTTGACTCAGATCCCAATGAGATTCTAATCCAAACTAGTGTAGACGAAAAAGATGGATCTAATAACAAATTTATAAAACGTAGTGGTTAGTGACAAAGTTTGAGGTAAGTTTATTCGTTCGTTTATGTGTTTCGCAAATGTACTATTTCTCAATTTCCAATCGTTGACGTAAACGTTGTTCATTGACGATTTTGTTGCCGACTCTCGATTGCAGCCCATCAACCGTTTTATATATTTGAGATTCTAATGCCTAGTCAATTTGTGACTGAATAACGTTATCAGTGCTCAATCACTGATTGGATCAGTTTTATTCATCCATGCCATGCATCAGAAATAAATAAATAATCGAACGTTTAATTTAAACTGTAACATTGAATTAATTACTGTCAAATGTATTGACACGCTCCACAGACTTTCATTTTAGAATGTACAGGGTGCCCGAAATGTCATTTACTTGCTTGTAATGTCGTGCCAATGCTGAGCTAAGTCAATCTTTATGGAGCACCCAGTACATAGTCATCCGCTGAACCGCCTCTCGCCTCTCCCCTCCCCCCCACGTAGCATCACCACATGCCTCATTAAAATCAATTACGATGCACAATACAGTAATGATGTCCGAACCGCGAGGTCCGTCGTCGCCAGGTGCGCTGCGGGCACCCGTCGATCGCCAACCGTGATCCGTGTCCGTCAGCGGTCCCCCATCCTCCACCACCACCCCTCTTTGCCCCCCATAAACGGTAATGGGTCGGCGCCGAGAGCAAGATGGATGGACGGATGCCGAAGCTCACGGCCGCAGGATATAATGTAACAACCATCGACTGGATAGCACGACCTCTCTCTCTCCACATTGAATTATACATCAACAACAAACAAATGTTCGGTTTCACCTGTGACTCGCGAGAATTCAAAAATTCGACCCGCCCAATCAGCCATTCAGGACTCTATAGAGAGCTGAGCGACTCACTTCAATGCCAATACTCGGCAGACATTGGCGAGGCCATTCGACAGAATAGGCAACGAATATGACCTCCAAGATTAATAAAGCGAGCTTAATTGTCAAAGAAAACAAAAAGACAGATCTCATTTCTGTGGATCACAGAAAATCCAAGAAAAACCTGCAAGTTGCGCTGAAAGCCATTAGACAAATGTTCAGGAAACCCTGGGCTAACCCTATAGCGCAACAAAAACACCTAGCGAGACGATAAATTATATATAGTTTATAGTTTCGCGGATAAATATGAGCGCAGACCATCTCTATATCCGTCGATAGGCCAACCATTGTGGAAACATGGATCAAGAGAGCAGTCGAACGGAGATCACGCTATTGGCTCCGTGCGGGCTGTGTCTGTGCGATTGGCTCCACCGTGAGAGCATTCCTATACCGGAAGTGCGGTTCAAGTGATGTGTATCCATCGACCGACGGAAGTCTATCCGTTCCGGAATATTGCTGGAGTTAGATGGCCCGCGCTCGATGGCTTATAAGACGTAATAATACTATTTAAAAATACATGCTCCTCGAGCAAGCTCTAATGATGCAATTTCGAAGATCACCCAAGCTCTACTATAGACTACACAGAAAGAAATACCACATAGAAAGGAGAAAAAAGACAGAACCATTTCTTTTGGCTTCAGTTCTGCCAAAAGCAGTCAAGAAAAAATGTGACAATAATGTCTAATAAACCAAATAAATAAAATAAAATATTATAATAAATAACATATGCAAAAAATTTGAAAAGTTGTAGACCAGAGACAGGGTTCCCCTAACATACTTGAGAAATACATTTATATATCAAAATAAAAATGGATATTGACTATATCATGAATGTCAGAAACGATCAATAATGAGTAATTTGGTCTATGGCAAAAACATCTTATTAAATTTTCGATATCCATTCGATTAAATTGTGCAATACTTCATATGCTTCTGTAAGAATTGTTCAAGAAAAAAATTGATATTTAAGATATTGATGGCGTTTTGAATATTTGATTCAGCTTGCTACAAGAATTTTAATTTTACTTTGCAAACCTAATTTCTATGAAATGATTGATCAAAAGATGTTCAATTTTACAGTGGTCACTAGGCAAAATTTAATGAATTTTAAATGGTCAAATGATTTGATTTCAACTGATCTAAATCCCGGCTGGTTGACGTCCAATTGTACAACAGAATCGGTGTGTAGTACCGTCTATCAGCTGGCCGATGCACTCACTTTCAACACGCAGGACCGGGGTATTAAAAAAAAGACTGGCCTATCCGCGCATGCGCAGGACAGACATTATCGGTGGTAGAACGGACGCGGTGCCGGGAAAGCCAGCAAGAAAATCGACTAACCTCGCGTCCAAATTTCTCTCTCTCATCTCATATTTGCGCCAAAGTCAAACGAACATTAGACAAACTCCATAAAATAGATCTTAGCAGGAAAAGTTCGCTCGACGAAACAAAACACAAGCAAAGAGAGAGAATGAGAGCGAGAGAGATAGAAAAAAATGAGGCAAATGGAGAAATTGCCTCTTATCTTTATCTGGTAATGCTCTGTCTCCACTGTACATATATAGGCGATATAACAAACAATGCCATTTTATACGAGGAGGAGAAGGTGGGGGTGGAAGCCTGATACCGGGACCATTCCAAAAGTTGGTCATCATTTATACGAACTTGCAAGATAAAAAGGATAGAAAGTATTAGCGCTTAGTGAGAGCGAACAATCAAGAAGAGCGTGGATTGTCTTTCCGAACGACGCACAGTCGCTCTCGAGAAGCACTAACAATACATTGGCAAATTTAGCTATCATTTCAACCTGCAACTCAGTATACAACATAACAAGACTATAATAAATCTTATATTCAAATAAATGTTCATTGTTATCACTTGCAGAGTGAATAGATTTTATTTTAATCCTAACTTCAAAGTTGATTACAACTAATATTTTTTTTTTTTTTTTAATTCACTGAAGTGACGGGTCACAACAGGAAGATTCTGTACCCCTCTCAGAGCTTAGGACCTAATTTAAAAAAATAGTTATTTTTAATTCTAATGTGTTGAGCTCGCTAGAACGACTTCTGTTGTCACGTAAAAATGTTTAATTGAACATTTAAAAAACATTGTTAGGCAAATTAACCTGAGCTCGCAAAAAAAAGTTCAACATCCGCAACGTAAATATATTTCGTTCAAAAGACAACATTTAAAAATGGTGATTAAACAGAACCTGTATTTCAGTGACCCCCCTCCCCCCTCCAAGGAATTTAAAAATAAAAAGACTCTTTCAACGTTTACGACAAAGCACACGGAGCAATTATTGAATTCATTAGCTTCTTCCTACTTATTTTAATTGCCATATACGCCTGCAAATTCCTTTCAGAGAGAAACTAGACATAAAAGCCATCGAGATAAAAAGTAACACGCAACAATAAAACCAAATGAGCAGCAACAACACCAAAAAAGACGGAGAGAGAGAGAAAAAAAAATCAGTGAAGCAAAATCGCTCAACTTTTGTTGAAACTTTGAAAGACAGCCTCCATCCCCCACCCCCACCCTCACTCCGCCATCACCACCACAAAGTTATTTTTGACTCGCAGCAGGCACACATTATGCACATACCCATTCATCGTATACGAATTACAGCAAATAGGATTCCCACGCTAATATTAAGAAATTGGTTGAACAACTGATGTGCGTAGTAACGGCAGCGATATAGACGCGGCTGCCGGGCGCGCGCAGACATCGAAATGCCTTCAAAATCGTATCATTACTAATGCAGTAATTTGCCAAATGTTAATTCAACGTGTACATGTGCGCGAGTGCCTATATATTCATGCATTACATACGGAGATGTATTTGCTGATGCCGAAAACCATCCCGGCCTCCTCCACCCCCGCCCTACCAATTCTACTACTGCACGGGGGCACTTTGGCCTGAACAGCTAATATCTCGATGCCAAAAAGCAGCCATGCTGAACTACGTACAATCACTATAAAAACCGGATTGTTCGGTTTGAACTATCGCCTCGCTTAGCCGTTACCAAAGACTGAGCCAATTTCAACCATTCCAGACAAGCGAAGAAACAAGATGTCAATACTACGAACCGAAAATAAATTTCTAGCAGCGTCATATAAATGAAATAGATCAAAATCAATTCCCAAAATTGTAATCTAAAAAATATAAATTGTCATAATACCTGTACATGTATAAAATGAAAATTCAGGTACTTATTAAATTCAGGCTCGTTTAAAAATAATTACAAGGAGATTCTGATTTCGACGAAAACGTCAATTTTAGGTGTTTGTGAACGATTTCCTTCGGCAAAACACATCCGGCTCTGATGGTAGGGCCATGGCCCGTTCCTACGAGTAAACTCGCCTTCCGTCAAAAACATCAACCATATTACGGCAATACATAGCTCGTAACATTCATTCGCAATTTGATTACGGGAGGGGGGCTGCCGTATGAATACACAGTGTACACACGTACACGGGATGGGTGGGCAAAATGATACACGGCGGAGATATATAGAGAGAGAGTAAGAGACAGATCCTCTATTGGGTGAACAAATTGCGCAATACGCCGGTTGCCCCCCCCCCCATCCCCAACACACACACACACACGTCTATGCCGGTGTAGACGTGCGTGCTTTAGCAAACACATAATATGCTTATGGCCCTATGGAAGCTAACAGCGTCTAATAATACGACAACATCTGAAAACAGAAATTAAAGTAAATGGCTGCGATATCCAAACGGGAATTGACAAAACACGAATAATAATAGGTGAGGCCTGTGCTGCACCCCGAACACGTTAGGCCTACTCGCTCTACGCGCCAGGGCCATTACTTCGGCTCGTGTAACAGACAATATAAAGTTGCATTTAAATGATGATATGCAGATGAAACTAAACAAATCAACAGATAACACGAGCAGCGGCGCAGTTATAAACGGGGCGGTAACCTAATGTGATGATGGCTCCCGCATATATTTTAATTAACTTCAGAGCCTTAATTGAGTATTCATTAATTCGAACGATTAACTGGAGTTTTAAATTTCTTTGAGGCTGGCATTCAAGGATTCTCAAAACTAATGTGACCATGGCTCAACTCAAAAAACAACCCCGAACAAATTTACAATACAACTGAAAAAAACATAAGATATTTAAATGTGCATTACAAAATTTAAATATTAGAGCCAGAGAACAAAATGATGTTCAAGTCAACGCAAGTAGGTCGCACCCGTATGAAATATAATTTCATGAACTACTATATTTTGGGCGCCAGAATTCCTATTTCAATAACTAGTTAATTGACAGGAACTACGGGGGACTGAAACCAGCTGCAATGCATGTGTGCCTCCTCCTTGCAGCTCTGACTCTTAAAGACTCCCTTTTAAGCAAAATTGCCTGTACTCCGAACGGATCAAGACAAGTGCGACTGTGTGATGTGGGTTTGATGCCGAAACGAATTTTGTCTAATCGCTAACCGGCGCTCATGATCGTGAGCACGAAAGGCGACACCCAAGCAGCCATCGTGCATGTATTCGGGTCCGGGAGCAATAATAATAATAATAATAAATATTATTGCCAATAATTTCGCCGTCAATTAACGGACCCGGACGTTGGGATTCAAAAAGTGTACCGCCTCGATCGCTGCCCCGAATGGAAGAAGATGGAGGATAAAGGGAATTGAGAAATTAGTGGTGGATCGTCCTATACAAGGCCAGGAAGGCCGGGCCTTCTTGTCAAGAAAAATACTCCTACAGATGAACCCAGGCACGAAAACTGAGATCTTGCATGGTACATCAATAATTTTTCATTAGCATTAATTTAAGTTATCATGGTTAGAGAAGTTGCACTCGCTGTTCATTCTCACAACACACATTCACTTCAGAACATCATACACAAATTTATATTTTGAAAAACTCATGCGGCGAATTACTGTTCATTTCGAAAATGTCTAACTCAAATATTAATTCTGATTTTAAAGTGTTAATTTAAATTTATAATGGTTGGTAATTGGGGGGGGGGAACGAATTAATGCTTTTACAACTGCAGCAAGTTTAATTTACGACTGTGATAAAATAAAATGAAGATTGTTTTTAGGAGCCGTGTGATGAAATCATATGCAAGGTATGCTTTCTTTTTTACAAAAGAAAATATTTGGTAAAAACACAGGACGATGTAAGACACTAACATTTTTTTCACGTCTTAGATAAATTAAAAGAAAATGCTTGCTGTTTCTTAATGAAAATAAAAAGTAACACACAAATATGCAATGATGCAAATTAACAAATTAAATGCGCTGATAAAATTGAACATATCGCTGTCACGACCAGCAAAAATGTGTCACGACCCGCCAGCCGGGCATCAGGAATTACTGAAGTCTTGCGCTTGAGCACAAGGGCAACGGAAGAACGCCGCCCTGCGCTGGCCTCCTTTTAATTAGAAATTTGTTTCAGACCGCGCCAGTTCGAATTGTAGATATATAAATTAATGATATAGGAAAAGTGCAGCGGGCGAACGGGGGCTGCTCAGCCTGCTCGGCCATAATTAATCGAAGCGAAATTTGTCTCTCGCCCTTCCTCAATTGGAGATGCCCATTTCGCAATAACGCACTAATCCAGCCGACCGCGGGTTTTCTGTGACTTTCTAGATGAAGGTGGCCATCAAAAATTAAGCTCAACTCATAATAAAACAACCAGCCAATAAATTGTTCGACTAGACTCGGGATTCGATCTCTGGCCTTGCATGTTGGTCTAGCGGATAGAGAACCTGGCTACGTACGACCCAAACGATTCAGAGTTCGAACCACAATAAGTTCACGCTCACTCATCGGATATATTCTGATGCTAAAGGCAACAGGGGGAGGGGGAGTTCCCCTTACCAAAACATAATAAGAAACGGGCAATTTTATTCGAGTTTGTGCCGTATACGACAACACTGGTGTGTTGGTGTGGCTTCCACCGTATTTATGATTCCCTGTGGTTTGATGCTATTCAGCAAAACCGCGCACCCAATTGGAGTCGGCGACGAGATACCAATTTCGACGAGTTCGACCCCTATATATTTGTGATGCCGGGTCTTAATCGCCGTCTCGACTCGCGTACACAACTTGACCCCACTGCCAATTACAAAAAAGAGTGTCGTCTCCATATATGGACCAGAAGCTATACAGGGTGACAACGAAATGACCGACCGTTAGATGCAGCCGCCTTTATGAACAATGGCACAAGGTAAACTGATGTTTCTGGTCTAAAACATTCGCTGACAAATGCATAATAAAATAACATTCTAATAAAAGATGATTAGTCGTTTAGAATTCGGCGACACCTTTCTCAATTCTTGAAGTGTTTGATATATTAAAATACAACCTATCATGATTAGATAACTTGATAGATCCAAAAGTCTTGAAAATGTATAGGTCGATTTAAATTTTTTAAAAGCGCGATGATTAATTTTCCTAATCCATCGGATTAGGAAGCGTGGAAGGACATGAGAAACGTGTTTATTATTTATTTTTAGATAATTCTAATGGCAATTTTTAAAACTCGTGCTAAAAAAAAACATTGCATTCGGTAACCCGCATGTCTAACTCGCACACAAAAGATTGGATACCATACGACGAGAACGTGTCCACACGCATACATCAATCAGCCAGTCTATTAGCAATTTGACGGACACGTCATTCCGTGCCATCAGAGGCGATTAATAATTTAACTCGTCTCCGTACAATAAAAAATGATGTGTATGTACGGCTCGATTATCGAAGTGACATATCCGCCACTGCCGTGCCAGATAGTGCAGTGGTGGCGAGTGCGACCGAGCGGTCCATCCAAGAGTACGACGACCGTTAATCAATTAAAGATTCTGACAGAATTAAAAAGGATTATTAGACCCAGAGAGAGACACACAGACACCCTCTGTCTACAAGTGGCGGACGGCGACGCCGCGGACTCGACAGCACGTCATGGGCTGGCCAGTCAACAAAATAATTTGCTGATCGTCAATTATTTTAAGAGGACACTCGACCGAGATGACAGTGATGCCAAATCACCGTACCGAGAAATAGCCCAACGATTTCACAGGAGCAGCGAAGTGCTGCTATAGTTGCTATCTTTACCACGAAAGCACTGGAACCAATTGTGAAATTCAAAAATCAGAAACTGAACATGTCAATAAAAAACAAATTCATGACACAAAATAAAAAAGGGTAGATTCCATATGATTAAGAAATAATATCCCAAGGAAACACTCCGAAAAGAATGAATGATTCGTGAAAAAAGGGTAGATTCCATATGATTAAGAAATAATATCCCAAGGAAACACTCCGAAAAGAGAAATGATAGTTTTGCATTGAGCACGAGAAATATTTCCTAATTCGGATAATCCCCGAAGCGCTGCAGCACCGCATAGCACCGTGTAATGAGTGATTGCCCCATTACGGGGCTACGCAATACGAGTCCTGCATTGTGCACTGAACAGGGGCAGGTGGCGGAATCAATATCCTATCCGTTTCACGTATCGTCTATTCGTCACGACGACTTCAACACCGTTTAAGAGCCATGACACAAGAACCTGGTTTCATTCAGTGAGCCCGCTTTAGCGGTAGACACTTATTAAAATAAGTTGACGCGCGCATTGCTCGGGTTTAAAGTTCATCGGAACCTACGCTCGCCGGGTGCAACCGGAAGGAGCGGGGGGAAAATCATTCCAAACACGAATCATTACTTCCATTTGCTAAATGGGAACGGCTCGCTTCAGCGCAGCACCAGTCACGTGACGAAAGCACGCAGACGCACGGACAACACCACAACAGATTGGGCCTCGCGTCGACCCGACTCCGCCCACAGACTCCAAGCATACGCCGCGCCACCTACCGTCACATCACTAAAACTACACGTCGCTCTCTTTTTTTCCGCTTCCTTTGCGCACGTCTACGAAACCGAGAAAAAGACGAAAAACGAAAGTGTATGAGACATTGACACGCGTTTCTCGTTTCGAAACGCGATCCCAAAATTCGGTGGCAAGCGTTGATTGGTCGACAACACACCAATCCCCGACGTTCGGAAATTTGCATTTGTAATGGCCGCTACTGCGTATGTTTCCGATTTTGCCCACATGCTAATCAAAGCATTGCCTCGTGGGCAGCAGATGCCATCTATTTTCATAATCGCACTTTCCTGACCAGCTCCTTTCTCCAACTCCCACTCACAAAATTGTCTAATGCAATTATCCAATTTCCCTTCTCATGGATGTCAACAATGGCCGCCGACATGCGCACTTGCAGCGCCGACTCGCAACACAACACCACGTCAACACCAAAGAGGGGTTACCCGATCAAGCGATAATCAGAAATAATTAAACGTACTGATAATTCGATAAAAATCGATCAATAAATTTCTTTTTAAAGAGCAATTTTCGTTCTATATATATTATAAAGCTAAAAGATAACGCTCAATATTATGAAGAAATATTAATCAGTTTTGAAAAAATCTAATATGACAGTTTGCGAATTGAGACATTCGATAACACAGTTTGAAAGATGAACCTCTTTTATGGTAAAAAATAATGTAAATACGTGTTCTTCGCAAACTCCCTACAGACTGCATCTGGATCGAAGTGAGCAATGATGACACGGTAGAACTTTCGAAATTGTGCTCGTAATTTCGGATATTATGAATTATCTGTGTTTTCCCCCAAGAGCTTTTAGGCGTGGGAGGGTGAGAGAGACCAACATTTAAGATTTTTTAAATGGACCAAACTCGCGTCGTCTCTTGACAGTGGCGCCCTCTGCATTGCTCTCACCGCGCGCGAAACACGCGACGACACTGTACACACTCACACACACACACAAAAAACAAGGTCTCTCGCCTATCTCGATTGGTGCACCGGTTGACGTGTGCCATAACCAGTATATAATGCATTACGTGCACAACTCAAGCCAGCGGCCAGCCGAGGTCAGCCAACCCGTCCGACCCGTCGGGGTGGACGCAGAAGAAGAAGAATGGAGGCGCGATCCGAATACCAATAATCCACCACGTGTCCACCTATGTACGCACACACACACACACACACACACGTACAATATACACAAACTAGAGTCGCAAACAAGAATTATTTGGATAGGTGGACATAAAACAACAAACGAACACGCAGCAATCCGGGACAAGATAGATGCGGTGAGACCGGTATTTGTTATCGGGAATTTCTTTTTTTTTAGGAGGCGTCAAATTTCGTGGGACACCAACGACAAGCCACTCCTTCATATTTCATATTTTCACCGCCCACGTCAGTCTCGCCATGGTCAACGGATTGAGTAGTTGGCGACTCCTCGAAAACAAACATGCAATCAATTAAAAATTTGAAATCGATCGTATATCAGTGAAATGTATCTGTAAATTATTTACAGATAAATTGCAGACGCAAAGGACGAGCGACTCAATTATATTTCATATTTTCACCGCCCACGTCAGTCTCGCCATGGTCAACGGATTGAGTAGTTGGCGACTCCTCGAAAACAAACATGCAATCAATTAAAAATTTGAAATCGATCGTATATCAGTGAAATGTATCTGTAAATTATTTACAGATAAATTGCAGACACAAAGGACGAGCGACTCAATTCTGGATGAATCATTGATGAGATAAAAATATAACTGGTCCCAACAAAAATATCGTGATCAAATTCATGGGAAAACTTGTTTCTGCCGCTGTCACTTGGGCAGTTCGTGTGTGATATGTGAAGCTGTTGCGGCGCATGCGCCGGTGCTGCCCTCTCGTGGCAAGTCGTACAAGCTGGAGGCGACACGGACGCTCGCGAAGTGGGGAGATGCAATTTCGGTAGAGTGGATAAAGGCGCCTTCGAACGTCTCAGAGTGATGAAGAAAAGAAAACATTGAGAGATGGGGGTAGGGAAGAGTGTCATGTGGGAATTGCGCTGCAAGGCTGGATCATCGAACGAACGCGTCATGCCCGGAAAGATAAAAAATATTACTGCTACCCTTAGCTAAGAGGGGGAGGGGCACAAATTGATTAGTAAAAAATGATGGAATAATAATAATAAAAAGTGCTCGCAGGAATGAACAACATAGGAAATTCATCACTAGTTAGGTGATCACTTTATTGTTGCTACCTGAAACATAATTGATTCTGTGAAACATACTTAAAACATAATGGAACAAAATTCCTATAATCAGTTTACATGTATCATAAAATCATATTGTTCAGGTAGATTCTGCAAACCGGATTAGCGTTAGAAGCTGAAGATTAGTTCTCCAAATAAAGTGAAAATTACAATCATTCTCGTACGGCCATTACGATTTAAATGACCAGATAATAACATCCAGATGTCATTCAATATTAAAATTACTAAACGTGTCTTATAATTTCATTATATCATCGACAATCGACTGTGAATTAAATAAGTTCACCCCCCTCATCCCAATATCGCACAGCAATAAATATGAGTGGGTTGGGAAATGGAATGATTGGACTCGTTTTGGTGCGAACGGAACGATCTTACGACTCGTCATAGCTCAATCGGTATTGCGGTCCTGGGTTCGATTCCCGGCGTCGTGCCCCTCGTATAGTAAACTCCTGTATTGCTATTCACCACAGTGGTTGAAATTTTAAAAAAATTCGTCTGACATGTGAAATACGAATAACGCCATTCTCGTCTTATTTACTGTAGAAGGTGGTATGCCCGGCCGAGTCGAATGGGCCCGGTCGAATAAGCCCAATACGCAGCCTATATATTTATGACGACAGACTTGTAGTTCTTTTAGCAGAAACGCAATACCTAAATTATTAACTTTTCGCGCGAGCGTGTGCAGAAAAACGAAGTGAGCGAAAAAAGTGCACGGGTTAATATGCAAATGTACTTCTGGGTCGGCATTTATACTGCATTGATAGACTTTTTTTTTAAACGTGAGCATGTATGTACAGTACTTGCACACATCTACTGTACTAACTCTCGCGTTTGATCCCCCCCCCCATACACAGACATGCATTTTTCCGCCCTCAATTTACCCCTCGATATATGCGCCATCAAACTAGGGCCTGCTGCATTTCCATGATCCTTCACCCCCCCCCCCACCACCTCCCCAACCAAACCCATCTCGACAGCTAACTATCATTTCGTCTGCCCATCTCTCCTCCTCCAAACCCCCCCCCCCCTTGCCCAGATCCACCAACTAACTGCTACGCAGATACATATTAGATACAGAGGCCGACTTGTTTTTGCGTATGCCGCCGAAAGCGGCTCTCTCTCTCGCTCCCGAAGTTTTTGACTCGAGTTAATTCAATAAAATTGCGCGCCGGATATACTGGAGATAAATGACTGCATTTGCATGAAGAATTTATTGCGAAGATAGACAATATAGATTCAACTCTGAAGATCACTTATGTGATTAAACAGCGCGGCGGATGCAGAGTCACTTTTTGTGCCATGTGGGACATATGCGAACGAAATGAACTAAAAAAAAAAAAATACATATATATAAACAGTCGGTACAGTACAGTACAAGTACAGTACGTTGGTTCTATAATACGCGCAGCCGCGCCCGGGCGAGGCGAAAGTGGCGCAAAACCATATCCAACGCAGCCGGATTATTATTACTGCGAGACAGCATATATCCTGTAATGGAGAGAGAGCCCGTTTGCTCTGTGTATATGCAATATCGGCATTTGATGCCACTGTTTTTCGACTGTTGTTGTTTTATAGACTATTTTTTGCATCTCTATTCTCTCTACGTCTTTGTACATGAGCGAACGTGTCATATTCAGACAGCGGATAGAGTGCTTCGTCTGCACAGATCACACGCGTTTCTAAAAAAAAAAAAAAAGTCCGAGCCAAAAAAATAAAATATGACGACCATTAATCCTCACCAGACCCCACCAGTCCATTTCGGTAAAAATGAGCTGATCGTGAAACTCACACAATTCACTCTTCACCCTGGAATTGCTTCCTGAAATTAGGCGAATACGACTTTCGACAACACGGATTCTCTCTAGGAATCAGTCAGAAGGAATAGCCGAACGCAATTGAAAGTTCAACGCAACCCATCAACCAAGATGGAGTCATCGCCCCAACAAACCTTGTGGTGGATCCACCTAGCGCTCGCCTAAGCATCGGCAGATCGCAGCAGATTTTAAAGCCCTTTTCGAATTTGGAGTGCAATTAAGGTTCATAAAAAACATTCCAGGAACAGAGCAACGTTAGGGCAAGGGTCTCAGGATATTTATGCTGATCGGGCCACCCCCTACTACCCCTGATGTGTTTTAGCATTTATATTATTTTGCGTTTCCAATATGTGTGTATGTACTGTACGTGCGCATATGTTCTCTCCAATATAAGTATAATCGAAATGTGGATGGATGTCATTCTAGATACGTTTCGTCAAACTATAATTTCTTTCCAACCCCCCTTCAATCTACCCGCCTCCTGCACCCCAGTAACGTCACATATCGCAGCGCCACACCACCCAACAACCCATTACAAATAAAATAAAAGCGAACATTCAATTGGAAATTGTTTGATGCGCATATGTAAATTCGAGGAAGGGGAGGGGAGGGGAGGGAAGTCACGAGGTTTAGGGGGCAAAATGTCTTCACAATTTTTTTTGCAGAGCAATTGTTTTCCACTATGATTGACTGCCTTCGGTGCACTAGAAAAAGGATAACTGGTTTGTTCAACGTGAATCCTAGCTGTCATGAGTAGCTCTACTGCACTGAAGGACTACACGGGAGAAATTTTGACAGTGGTATTTCGACGGTCGGCGAACCAATTACGAGATTCCAATGGATAAATTCCATATTTACTAATTCCAATTAACAAATCGCTATTAAGTTTCTTTAAAGTTCAATTTGGTCCAGGCACAAATCCTTCAGGTAAAGAGAAACAACGCTATCAGCAGTAATTGTACTAGCGAGGAGATTATAAATGTTCTGTACTGTAAATGTACAATAAAAAATACTATTCTACGAAAGTGCTGAAAGCCTTTCATATTAATAGAGATTTTCGTCTCAAACACCACACAGTTTGGAAACTCAAAGCAATGTTGTCCGAATGCAAATACGTTTTCCACAGGACCACAAGGATATCTACATAAAAGACCGTCTTCTCGCGTCCATTACCCGCCACCTGACAGTCTGACTCTCTCCATTGCCCGCCTCACTCCATTATCCGCAATCCTCCTCCATTCTTCTCCTCAATTAGACACTCCCATTTCCATCTCTTCTCGCGGCCTTTCTTCTGTTTTACATTTCCCGCTCCCTTGTATTGCGACCTATCATACACCTCCAACTTCCTTCCACTTTTATAAAAAGCGCCCCGCTCTTTCCACTCAATAAGCCGTCCGGGGGGGTTGTCACTGACCATCAGTAAAATTGCAACACATTAAAACCGATCGATCACCTCTCAAAATTTGCACCCTTAAAATAATTAGAATACTTAACAGATAAAATTAAACCTTAAGACAATTAACCCACACATCCCCCCACAATCTAAACTTCATACACCAATTTACCAAACAGTTCTTAATAAATAAATTAATACTAATAAAAAAAAAAATAATAAATAAATAATTCATCGTTCTTGGGCGCCCGTCACCACTCAGACTCAAGCCAATGTAAATGTAAATGCAGCGGCAAGAACGTCACAGTATTGACCGCAGCACTGATGTCACATCATTGGCCGCGATTAATGTCGCTAGCCACACATCTTTGTCTTTCACCAGTGGTGGTGGTGGTCGGGGTGGCCGCGGTGAGCCATAATTTGAAGGTGGCCAGCCATTGGTGGTGGTGGTGGCCACTGCTGCTGGTGGCCGCTGCTGGAGGAGGCGGCCACTGCCAGTAATGGCGGTGTTTGCTGGCAGTGGCGGCCACTGCTGCTGTTGGTGGTGGCGGCCACTGCTGCTGGTGGCCGCTGCTGGAGGTGGCGGCCACTGCTAGTAATGGCGGTGTTTGCTGGCAGTGGCGGCCACTGCTGCTGTTGGTGGTGGCGGCCACTGCTGCTGGTGGTGGTGGCGGTCACTGCTGCTGGTGGTGGTGGCGGCCACTGCTGCTGGTGGTGGTGGCGGCCACTGCTGCTGGTGGTGGTGGCGGCCACTGCTGCTGGTGGTGGTGGGGGCCACTGTTGTTGGTGGTGGTGGGGCCACTGCTGCTGGTGGTGGTGGCGGCCACTGCTGCCGGTGGTGGTGGCGGCCACTGCTGCCGGTGGTGGTGGCGGCCACTGCTGTTGGTGGTGGTGGCGGCCACTGCTGCTGGTGGTGGTGGCCACTTGACCATTCGAACAGCGCCAAACCGACGATGGTGAAAGCGGAAGCAGTTACCAAAATTGTCAAATTGTTTGGCGGGGAGCGTTACCTACAGTTACTGATTTCAA
>JAQGBY010003341.1:0-19582 GCA_034698785.1 Mycogona germanica
GAAATCGGTCCAGTAGTTTTCGAGTCTATAAAGACACACACCCATACTAACATACATTCATTTTTATATATATAGATGAAAAAATAGGTCGTATCGCGTATGATGTGATAAATTATAAAGCTAAATGTGAGCTTGTTTATTGGACTAACTTTCGACTAAAATTGTGTTAATTGCTGTTGTAATCCTGGCAGTTGTGCAAACATTTATTTATTAAACTAGCTGACCCGGGCCACGCCTTGCTGTGGCTTCCGGTTAAATGGCTCGGTCACACTATTTCGTGCACACAATTTTCCCTTTTCCCCAGGAATTCATTTGCATCCCGCTTTCCCGTGCTTTGTCGCTTGGTCGTGCTTTGTCGCTTTCCCGTGCTTTGTCGCTTCCCTTGTTTTGTCGCTTTCCAGTGCTTTAAATGAAAGGTGGCGTTAAATGAAAACTGTGAAGGGAGGGGGGTTCTGAACCGACGTCAGCGAGAAGCACAAAAGAGTTGAAGGTTTCTATGAGTGAGTGGGGGAGCACACCTGGAAGCCTTGCAGGGAAGTCCAGGTTTGGGGATCGCGGTTAATGCGATCTGATGATCGATAGCGATTTGATAGCGATCTGATGATGTCTAGACATTTTTGTTTCCGTAACAATGTGACCGGGACTATGACCAATGTTTTTTAAAAAAATCATTGAAATTGGTCCAGTAGTTTTCGAGTCTATAAAGGATACACACACATACGTACATGTACACATACACGTCATTTTTATATATATAAATTTTTTTGGAAAAGGTGATTGAATATTTTAAAGATGATATGGTGTATTATTTAGATGTTGAAGGAGTTATATTATTTTGATTATATTAGAATTATAATGATAAAGAGTTTTAAGACGTCTGTGTGATAATAATCAGAAATGGTGAATTCGGGAAAGCACCAAATGAAAGACGAAACGGGTGACGAACTCTCTTTTATTTTATTGTAATATTATTATAAAAGCGAGTTCGCCACTGGGTTCGTCTTTTTCATTTGGTGCTGTCCCGAATTCGCAATTTCTGATGATGTAAAACTTTCGAATTTGGAATGTCTAGTTCGAAAATACACTAAAAATTACACAAAATGTTCATGCTTGAAAAGAGAATATCGAATTGACAATGTTAAAATTCATGAATTGACAATTGAAATAAATTAGCAGTCGGATTTATCTCTTAGAAATTTAAAAATAATTTCATGAGATACATTTTGCAGTATTTTTCATTTAGTAGCCTTCATTTCACAGATCAAGAAGCAAGTCTCAACAAATAAAAATCGTTGGCATGATTAAAACAACTTATTGGAATATATTAAATAACAAATGATTTTCATAGCCTTATATTGGGTAAGACGAAAGCAAAAGGAAATTAAATAATTCATTCAATCCAAGGACTCATTCATACACGAAGGGGTTTTTTCGCTTGCATTCTGTGTCTCGAATAATATAAATTAAAATTGCGTGCCTTGATATTTCAGCTAGGAATATATATCGATTTTACCTTTTCATACGACTTAGCACAAATTTAATTAAGTCCCGAGTTCTTTAGTCATCTCACAGACCAAGAACGCCACAAAATATTAATTAAATCTGTTTGCTCAGTTATGCAAACACCAGGTTGTCTTGTAAACACCTATGGGCACAGCACAATTAACACGAAATTACAGGTAGTACTGCGCCATCTAGCGATAACAAAGAGTATTCAGTAATTTTAGATCTTCCCACTAGGTGGCGGGCAGTTATCAGTAGCCTGACAGATGAACGCTAGTTCGTCCGCCAAATTCCAAATCACTGATTTTGACCGCTGTCAGTTGTCCAACACTGTCATAACCTATCAATAAAAATCATCGATCCAACCGCATCGAACCAATTAGTTCTCTGAAAGACCACCAGAGGGCATCAACAACTGTCATGCACCAAGAACCAAGGATGTATTGTTTTTTCAACGCTGAGTGTGATGCGTTCAAATATATAAATTGCCAGGGGCTTGTTTTGTTTTAGCTAGCAGTGTTTGCTGTCGACAGGGGCAGCACAATATGTTTTGGCGCGTTCCCATCAACTTTAGAGCAGCCCCTGAATCTCCTAACATTGTTTCTCTTCAGCGTTGTTTTTGCAACCGATGCATCCGGGATTATTGTGACGTACAGTCGAGTATTGTAACGACATCTAGTGGCAAGAAAATGATACTCGCGGTGAATCAGCGGTCGCGTCACATCAATGGAAGCCCCCCGGCCTCGTCATCATCACAAAATCAATAGTTTTAGCTGGCGGCTCTCGGTTAAATCTTTAATACAATTCTGCTTTTGGATAAATAATGCATTCCATCATCGATAATTGCACTCGAGCGAGCTTAGATATAACTTAGAAAGTGCTAATTAATTTGAGCAAGGTTGGAATTTAGTCGAATAGGGGAAATGAAAAAAATGTTCAATTAAAATTTAGCCGGCATCTACTTCGAATGGTTAATTAAAAGCTCGATCAGAAATTTATTTTATCATGATCAATTTCAATTATAATACTTTAATTAACGATACGGAATATTTTGGAATCTTTAATATTTTCTTTGTTAGCCATGTAATTTCGTTAGCGTGAGACTCGAATCGTATATCCAAAGTGATTGCCATGAATATTTAATGTAAATTCCTTTTTATATGTTTGACGTGCTTTTTTGTTTGCGAAAAAAAAATGAGATAATCATTTTTGGAACGCGACCTTTGGAATTCGCTAATGTTAACAATATAAACTTATGTTAATAATATTAACTTTTTTATTTTGTTGTCGTCTTAATGTATGTTACTTGGGTGAATTAATTAAAAAAAAATAATGTTTCACATTACATCTTTTTTCCGATTTCTGTGATAACGACTGTACTAATGGAAAGGTGCGTGAGCACATGCTTGAGTGTGGCGACACGCAGCGGATAAAATCAGAAGTAGAATTGTTTGTTGTGAAGCACTTTCTCCCATCGAATGAATGGAGAAACAAATACAGAATTGGCGGCAATTTCAAAAATAATTCTCATTTTATTATCAGACGAGGGCGTGTCATTTCCACTCTGTTTTAAAATTCAGATTCATTCATAATTGTGGTGGAATTTATGTCATATTCAAATACTTTCTTACAAATAGCTTATCTTTCTTACTCGTATATATTTAATCGGACGCATATCGACTTTGTGTATAGAAAGAAACATATGCAAAATCAATTTAAAATGTTAATGGTTCGTTTTTATGCGGTACGAAAGTTAAAAGTACGGAAGCTATTGACTTTTTAAATGTTTAAGCTGTATGGTGTATATCCTCTCCGTTGGGCAAACATAAGTATACTTAAAAATAATTATTCATCGTAGACTTCGATTGAATAATGCAGCGCGATGATGGCGGCGCCGCAGTTGGCTCCACCTTTCAAATAAAAGCAATTACCAAATTTATCGGGTGATTAGGTCCGTCGTTAAAGGCAAACGGTGCGCTTGGTTTCAGCACAATAAAGTAATTATCTCCAGTCTACAAAATATATTACTCTGGTCTACAAAAGTGACTTTGAAGTGGACCTCGAGGTCTAGCGTTCTCTTGGGGGTGGGATGAGGTGGTCTGCTGATTCTAAAGATCTTTTGTCTGCAGCGTCGTTAAAATCTGCGCCAGAGATATGCTTGGCTGACGTCTCCATGTCGGCGCCCTTCGCGCGTAACCGAGGGAACGGCTCTCTCTCTTTCTACTCCTTGCTCGGCTGCCCCTGAAATTGGCGTTTGCGGGCAACCGTGCAAAACACGGGTTAAAGAAGAAAGCCTCTATTCTGGGACTGACACTGGCAATTCCAATTGTTCTTTTCTATTGTTTTCATCCAATCTGTACACTGTACCTTGCAAAATGTACAGACTACATGGCGTTGTTTAACTTGTTGAGTTTCATTCAGGAAAACATTCGAGTGTTTTCGAGTTGAGGTCTTATTTCTTGGTTGAATAATTAGAATCTCGATTGGTCGAGTTTTACTAAAGAAACATACAATTTACGAATTTCCAAGTGGTTTCATCCATATCTTTGGACTAATTTTTGGTCAGTGGTGTGATCCCACAATCCAAATAGTTGACAACTGATTAGACTCTTGGGTGAGAAACACATTTTTAAAGACGATCTACGCAAAATTTGAGACGAAAGACAATGTTTGAATAAATTGACAAACAAATTTGCTTCGGATTTCATCGTAATAAGATTCACTTACCCAGCGAAGTTACTAACACTCCCCTCCCCTCGCCCCCCTCATTTCCCATGCACATGTTGCAATAAGTAATTAACTTTGTGGTGATTGTGTTGCAGTACCATAGACTCGCACTTTATTAAATCAGACTATCTAAGCGGTACTTTACCAAATTTGTAATATTGAGGAAGGTTGATAGGAAATGGGTCTGCATGAATTATTCATTCGAAAATAAACAACGATCTGACTATATGAATATAGAGGGGATACATTCTCTTAAATAACATTTATCTTGTATAACAATTTTTCTCCTCTTCTGGGGATTCACCAGAGAAGCCTATGCATAGATTTGAACTTGTAGACCATTGCTGGTTGTGCAATACTCTCTCAACTGCAATATTTATGCAGGACATGACGATTAGAAGCCACACTGCCAAATTATGAACCGATTAATTTGACAGCATTTTCTGTACAGCTTGAAAAATAGATGGAAAAACGGCTAAACCTTTTTGTCGAATGTATGGAATAAAAACATGTTATGTGTTTTCATTTTTTGTGACCGATTGTTTTTCAAACAATATGATTGCTTTTTCGTATACGTTAAACATCGTTCACCAATAAGGTAGCTGAATTGTGGCGAACATAACTATATTGACGGTTGTTTAAGATAAAGTAGTTCCTGTTAGACAACATATTAGATAACAAATAACCCTCTTCTTAATTTTCATCGCTAGTCATCTTAGACATTTCGATGTCGAACATTTTCGATATCCATGCATCCAATTTACGTACGGTCGATGCGAAAGTTTGAAGAATAGTTTATTGGTTTTGATACCGTTATGGGTTGCACTCGATCGACATAGTTTAGGTTTATTTTTCTTGATCGTAAATGGAGTTTGATAGGGCGAGTGGATGCGATATTGGGTTTCGCGTTGAGGATTTTCTGGTCCTTCGTTACTCCTCGTCCTTCTATCCTCCGCCTCCCCTATTGGCTGCGACATCGCTCATCGCATATATAGCACTTTTATTGTAATATGATTGCACCTCTGGGATTTTGGCAAATCGTCCTCATAAATTTACTCCCGCTTGTGGCCACCGCATTTCCGCGTTGTTGTCTCTCCTCCAAGATGGCCGCCGCATCCCACCCGACTCGGCGAGCCAACCACAAAAATGTCTGACTCTGTTGAGGGAAACCATCAATTACTGGCGACGGTTTCTCCGCACTTCCTCTCCTCTTTTCTTAACAGAGGTATTCCGGAGTCCCGCAGCAATTTGGATTTTTTCTCCCCTATTCTTCCTCTTCCGGTATTAGTGCAGTTGGTTGGAGAAGAGACTCGTGGTACGACTGGTCCAGGGTTCGATTTCCGGCGCGAACACTCATTGAGGTGAGACCAGCCTGTCCAGCACCGAATGGACGTCTGGTGTGCACCTGAGGTGTGCCGGAGGATGGGGGATGGTCGCAGGAGGATTTTTGGCTGCTGGCAGACATCCCGGTGCAGGGCCCTCGATCTATTTATATCGGAATGAATCAAATTATACATTTATTGAAAATGTAATTTGCCGTTTACTGCTCCCCACTATGAATGCGACGTAAATGTTACCCTTTTACGAGCGGAATCATATTGATCAGTCCTTCGTCTTTTTCAATGCAAGAAGAAAGTCTGTTCGCTCTCTCTCTTTCTCCAGTCGTATATTTTCCGAGTCACGCCCGGCTTCACCCGAGAGGCAATCATGCATTGTATATATATATATGGACGGAGCTCCAGAGCTTCCACTACTGCTGCCACTATTACGTTTCACGTCGTTCCACGCAGCTTCCTATTGGAAAGTTACGAGCAACAATCTCGAGACAGGCGCCACCTGGTGTCACCATTGCTTAAAAGAGCGCCACCCAGTGTCAAAGCGCAGCACCAATCGATATTATAAGGATTGGATTTGTTCAGTGATAAACAGCTCAACTGCATTGTTACAATTAAAGAGGTGAAACTAAGGCTTGAAAGTATTGAAATCCAATTACCAATCGCCTTAAACACAAATGACAGTTGTATAAAGTAGTTTTATTTCCGTTTTCCCGAAGACACGCCTTGCTCAGGTCGATAATTCGATATCGATAATTCGGTATTAAATTGCGTCCGTTGGCTGAAGATTGGTACCGCCTCCATTTTGTCACCTCTCCTGTAGATAACGTTAAATGCGAATAAGTTGACCTAGGGGTGACCTCATGGTGGCTAATGGAAATGTGATGGGGGAAGGTTGAGGTTTGGCGAGTCCACTAAATAGAGAGTACAGTCCTGGTGACCACCAATGGCGAATGGAGGGTGATGAGAGCTAATGGAAACATGAGAGACGTCATCGGAAATGAGTGCAGGCTTTGAATTCAGCTAATTGAGATGGTCAGCTCTCGCTGCGCC
Organism: Mycogona germanica; assembly: GCA_034698785.1. Taxonomy (NCBI): domain Eukaryota; kingdom Metazoa; phylum Arthropoda; class Diplopoda; order Chordeumatida; family Chordeumatidae; genus Mycogona; species Mycogona germanica. Next base: position 6,618 of record JAQGBY010003341.1, read on the forward strand.
ACTTCGCATATTAAAACACTGGACACTGTACGTTGTTCAGCAACGGGTTGTCCGGTTCGCACAATGTCCCAAAACGAAGGTCCACCACTAGTTTTATTTTAAATTTGAAACATTATCACCAGCAAATGTTCTCACTTCGTCTCTTTACTGGCTGACGTGGTAATCCTCAAGTAGCGCCTAGGATTTCGTGATTCGAAGTGACGAGTCCTCCACCATCCATCTTTGGAAGGTTGACGTGTATACACCCATGTATGATCAAATGCATCTCGGCATGAATCCGTTGTCGTCAAATATTTTTCTCCCCGGAGGAGTCGTTGTAGCTAGCGTTTGGACACGGTCAGTGGGTCATCGACTCAGATCGACCTCGATTAGCATGGTTATTACGGATGGCGAGTGACACATGCACTGACCTACCGTAGCCCTGGTTTTGGGTAGCAACACCGCTTGACTCTCAAGAAAAATGATAGTCAAGATTCGAAGTCTGATAGAAATTATCCGGACCGTGTTTACGTCATCTTCGCGTTGACCAACATGAACGGGTCAGCAAAATTGATTTGAAAATATGCAATACCGCTTGCGGTATTATACGTTTAGATTTCACCTGTAGAACATCTGCAGATTTATATTCGATTGTAATGATGCTTGTACAAGGCTAGTCATTTTGTTGGAATAATTTGTAATTGATAATTTTTTTGAAAATGGCTATCAAATTGATCGCGATTTCTTTTATTCCTTGTTCCTCGACAAAATAATGTTTCTAACTAAAATAACATGAATCAAACCGCTGATTTCCATTCTTCTGAATGGAACTTCTGAAATATTTTGTACGAACCGAAAATATGTGAAAAATTGATGCTCAATTCAGATAACAATTGGTAATTGTGACGACGACAGACAATGATATCGATTAGTCTAAAACGTCAGTTTCGCGCTAGAGAAGGACGCTGCCACCTGATATGTCAAGGCCCGCCACTAAACCGGTGACGTCACTTCAACACGGTCACGCGTTCAATTGCATTCGATAGTATCAGCTAACCTAACTCGAATACACAATGTAAATGCGGTAATACGCGTCGTCAAGTAGACAATGAACGTGACAAGGTTGCCTTAACTGCGTGACATGTCTCTCTGGCAAGAATCGATCACGCATTTTGTTTCACGCCACAACGCCGAAACCCCTCTCTCTCGGAAATATGAGTTATCGGTAGTTGTGTGACGTACGTACACGGTTGCCAGGCAACCGATAAACGCTTTTGTGTATAGGCGATTGGCGAGCTGACTTGTAGTCGTTTTAATTTATGTCCTCTTTGTGTGTAAGTGACGACAAAACGTTGCCACTGCTGATCGCCACCCAGGAGTGGTGGTTATTTTGAATTTTCTCGTTAATTTATTTATACGAAATGGATCGAAAAATGGCTCACCGCATGAGAAAAGTGAAAAGGGCGGAGGTTGTCACTACTCGAAGACAAAAGCATGTAGACGTACAGGAAATGTTTTGTCCTGGACAAGAAATGTTTGGTGACACACTTCGAAATGAAAAAGCACTATTAAATGGAATAAAGCACCAAATAAGGCCCTTAAGGGTAAGGACCAATGGTTTGAGCGCAGTTGGTTTGATTTATGAGCCGCCATCTTTAGCTTTCCGGAAGCGCTGGTAATTTTAACATGAAAACATTTTTGGATTATACGGTACATGTTCTGGCAACTTGTCACTTAATTGGTGCGTTTCGTAATTAAATATGAATTCGCTGATGGCACCAGTTGTCATAACGTTACGCCTGGTGACCTGACGTATATTTAGGAGTTTGCAACAAAAATAATATTATTCCATTAGCAAGTGTTTGCCACGCCCCAATTTGTTGTATTAAAGTTCGCACTTAGCTAATTGTGTTTTCGATAATTGCTGATTTTCATTGTGAATGATAAAAATCGAGCTCTTAAAGTCATGACGACATTCACAGACACTGGCAGTGTTTTGCCAATTCTGTTTTTTACCTGTACAAGAAATCCAAGTCGGAGTTGATATACTTTTAGAAAATGTTTAACCGTTTCATTTTCATCAAGCCTGAACTTGGCAGATATTTCGAAACTTGGCGGATCCTCCCTCTGGGACGCCGCAAAGCACATTTCGCTGTTAACTAGATGGTAATGGTAGACGGTGTACGCGTTAAAGTAGCTCTGTTTCGGTTGCAATTATGGCCTCGTTATGGGATGGTTACTGTCTGACATCATTTACCGTGTACACAACGCCGGCCCACAATAAACTTAATTAGCCATAGCCACAAAAATTACAAATTTTGTTTCGCGCGAAACGTTTTAAGAATTTCTTTTATAATTTTAACGTCCACAATCCAGACTATATGTTATTTCGCGCATTTAAACATGTGTAACGTTTCCAAACTTGAAAATGAGATTCAATCCCAAGATGAAAAAGTCTAATTGAAACGGAAAAAAATACAAGATGAGTACTTGAGCAAGTTCAGCGTGACAATCTACTTTCCATTAGATCAACGAACTTGCATGACTTGGCTATAAATTATGGATTTTGACAGTCGGAGGACGTTTGAAGGGCGATTCGATCACGCGACATTGTGTCTGCTTACAATTGGACTGGCGTTGTATTTAGATTCGGCGAGGATTTATCGAGACAGAATATTTAGAGTCATGGCCGGTTTTGATCACAGACCTGTGCGACATCAAGTTCTCGTTAAAGATCCCTACCTATAGATATGTGATTCCTAAGATAGATAAAATTGCCAGGTCACCATCTGGTGGTTTTGAGGCTGTTAAGATCTTTAACAAACAGTTTATAAACTGACACGAATTTGCACTTAGTCTATTAGTAAATCGCTTTTATTTTCCATTGTATTTTTTTCACTTTCTTTTGTTCGTTCAGGCCTTCATGGATATGTCTCGGAATAGAAATGTGAATGCAGGTGTTTGTCTCGCAAGTGTATTAAGTCTGTCATAAAAGCTCACCGAAAACGAATTGGTTTGAACTGTGCCGCCTATCATTGTGTGACCTAGCCTACATCCATGCTCGGAAACATTCCATTTCCGCTCTGGCGGATTCCTTTGTTCCACTATTCGAGTTTTGTCCATGGCGCAGCGCGAAACGTCACGATGACAAAGACATGGCACCAAGATCTCATTTACGAATCCAGATGGGTTGAGGAGGAATTCGAGAAAACAGAACTTGTCTGTTGGTGGTGGGGTCATGGTCAGATCTTACGGGCAATTAATATCATAACGCGATCTCAGCATATCCTCCTCAACATGTTCCATGGATCATGATCATCGCAAACGCCATCTTGGTCGTTTGGTCCTCTACAACGTATTATAAACTACTAAAAGCTAAACCAGTGACATATTAACCTCAATCAAGGAATCGCTAATTTTTAAAGAGCTCCGTTGTTGTCACGCCTTGTGACTTCCGAGTTGGCGCATTATTTGCCATGAGACACACAGCTACCTTCGTTGTTTATGCACTTGGGGGTTGTTCGGAATTAAGGTGATCGAAATCCGTCAAGAGTGACTCAACCGACTCGCCATTCTTGGCCCGAACAAAAATTGGCGCGCAAGTTTTAAGTGCGTCTGGCAATGTTGCAACTGCAAATTTAATTTGAGGCCTAGATTTTCTAGCCGAACTGAACAGTTAGATTTATTTACTCGCCGGTAATTGATTTAGCCTTGACATTCTTCCTGCGTGCGACTTTATAAGGGCCAAGAACAAGCCAGATCCCCTGTTATCTTTTCCGCTATTTTCGGGTGCGCTCAGGGCGGCTCATCAATCTGTTTGCCCCGGGTGGTACGAATTCGCCGCGCACAGCAAAATAGATCAATCAAGTCTGGCATCTTTCGTTGTTTCTTATAAGTAAATCTCGAAAGACAAACGGAGCAGCAAACTCCAGACAATAATACATTTTGATTGATAATTGTGAAAAATATAGATTCCGACTAGTAAGAGCTCTTATAAGTCTTGTCCGTTCGTATTTGTCAAGAAGATGGTGCAACATTGCGTTACTCCGCTGATAAAAAAACAACAAATATTGTATAAAATTATGAGAGGCGGTGGAGAGAAAAAAAATCTCGATTCTGCACCGACCTAGTACATGTACATAGGGCGAAATTGTTTTATCGGCTAGTGCCTAAACTCCTTCAAGAAACAATCCTTTAGCTCATGAAATTGTAGCTGGTCCTCTTTTGATAGTTGACGGTTCCTGGTTTGCTTCCTCGCGAGTAGAATAATTACTCAGAAAGAGAATTGGTTGGAGTGAATCTTGAGTTGGGAACAGCTTAAACCATAAAGGAAAGATTAATTCGGATTTTGGAGTTCTTGCCGAAGAACTATGCTTATTCTAAGCTAATGCTATTAAACGAACTTGGTATCTATTCCGTGCTTCGAGAGCTCATCAACGGCGAAACGCAGCGCCATGAATTTTACACCGGATCTGAAGTGCAGCAAAAACTAAGGGCATTGTAACTTATTTCAGAATGTCATGTTATTGCGTTCCTGAGATATTAATTTAAACAAAAATAACCTAACGTCTGTGGACGTCGGCGAGCTACCATTGTGAGCAAGTGGTGGCCACATTTGGGCGTCATATTCAAACAGGTATCGCCATCTACCGACATTTTAGGGGTGGGGGACTGAGAGGATGACGATTTAAATGAGGATATAGTTTGGGATTGAGCCTTCCAATTGATGCGTATTATCGAATTCCCGTTAGTCCGGGTAGTATTACGTAAATAATCGGAATCTCAACGTTGTCTTCATTCTACACACCCCCATTTCACTCCTTCGCCCCCCCCCCAAACGTCCAAGAAACCTCTTTAGAATAAGATTGCATTATCGTAGCTGCGACTCTTTGAGGGTCGCGCGCATCGCATCGACTGCCGCCGTCGCTAACAACTACACATGTATATTCTGTGTGTCTGCGAATGTCGTTAGGTTATTAATGAGTGCGTGACATTGGTGGCGAATAGACCAACACGAGAAGATCCGAAATGTGGGTTTGGTGAATGTATGCAGGAATAGCTCGCAATACACCTTTTCCTATCCACGGATCCCGCCAACGGCAGACACTATTTGTTTTCGTTTTATCGAGAGAGAGAGAGAGAGAGAGAGAGAGATCCAATTTAGAAAGAAAATCCAATAATCGACTGTTTGTATGTGTCCACGTCCCGGTTTGTTGACCACGTAAGGATTGGGCATGCGACGTCCAAGTACCATGTCAGCGATACCAACGCCAACGAATTGAAAATCTAAAGGACAGGAGGTTAGATGAACACCTGTCCATCTCTTTGCTCCGTCATATTCACACACACACGAAGACGTGCTCTCTTTATTTCAATTCGTATTTTTATTTACCAGCTAAATGCTGTGTTTGTTTGGCCATTTTTTAGGTTAATAATACGAGTATCAAACCATTAAAATGTTTTGACGCTTAATTGCAACAGAATATGGTACCCTTTAATAAATAATTGTCAACATTGTTTCGTTTCAACTATTGTATATCAAATTTCAATTATGTTTGGCCCGCTTCAAATATTTAAAAAACAAATTATATTATGCAATTGTTGCTAATTTAAATGTGATTGATATGGGTTATACATTATTGCTTATCGGCATGCGAGTCATTAATATTTGATGATTTCAGCTTTTCAGATAATAACATTTTTGGTGTATGTTAATTGGTAACCCGATTAGCCTAGTCCGTGGAAATAAAATCTGAATCAACATGACCGATTGTGCACAACAATGCGATTATTCGGTACTTGATGATGGGACAATTAATGGTCCAGTGTAATTGAACGATCTGAACACGAAACGCCCTTTCCGTCGACGTAGTGCTATCCACATAGTAAACCTCGAATATATCGTCATAACCTTTAATGATGCCAGTTAATCGTTAATCGATTTAGATTTAATTCGATTTCCAGTTTTGGAGTACAGGAGTGGACAATGAAAGCTCATTTTTGTTCATTCCAGCCAGGACATAAAGCCCATTCAGCTTAATTAGTTCTTTCTTTAGAATCTAAATCGATGCAGGTGTGATCGATATTCAGACCTAAGACACAAGAACGTACTTGCCCTCGAAATTCCAAGCAATTCCTAATCATCTTTATCTAGCGTACTAGCGTTACTATTGCGGATTTGTTAAATGTCTAGTACAGAGTGAAGTTCGAAATTTACTTGAAGATTTTGTTTTGGTTAACCAAACGCCGACAACATCAGAGAAGAAGAAGAAAAAAGTGTTTTCTTAGCTCGAGTTGGACTGCTTAGAGGCAACATAAACGAGTCTGTCCATACATGTACACACATTGTGACATTTTTAATGGCAAATATTTTTGGCCTAACATCTAGCAGAGAGACTCGAGTAAATGGAAATGGAAGCAAGGACGACTATATCGCGTCAGCGTTTCTAGCTGTTGTGTATAAATTAAAAGTTGGCTGCCTAGCCAGCCCCCGAATATGTGCCAACTCAGATATACTAGAAGACGTTATTAAGACCACCGGGCACGATATTGATGAAGTTAAATGTCTGGAATGGACAAACTAGAGCAGAAATAAACTAGGCTCAGCGATTTTATATTCAGTATATACTCTGCACACATTTATTTATGAAAGTTGCATGAAAACAAACCATGTATCAGAATTTTGTAGACCAGTTACGTCTGAAGTTAAAATGTCGTATTTTTTGTCTCTTTCGCAGAATCAAGAACTTTAAAGACATCATTCAATGGAAAGATATCCAATGGATCTATCAAGATTAAAATTTAAATGTCGGAATAATCGCGATCCCATCTTATTATTATATATATAACGCTTCCACGCTTCCCGATAGTGTCTTCACAAGAGTATGAATAACATACAGTGACCTACGTTCCCGCAGTGCACCGATGTTATGAGTGATTGCCCATCTACGTTTTTGCCCCGTTTGCTCGCCACATGGGATATGCCAAACTGTGGGGGTCGCCCTGGAACACCTGAATTCTCGCAATGTGAGTAGTGTGAGCTCGCCTCGTGACACCGGCGCTAATCAGCTAATCGATGGTATATCGCCATGTATCGATACTTCACCTGCAGGAGATCCCAGTGCAGGGTGGAGACGGCTGGAACTGTGGCCGCCTCAGCCATTGCCGGAATCTCCCAGTGAGACGAACGGCCAAAACATTGATTAGTACACATCAACAACCTCTATTTATACCTTTCGAATCTTTTTCATAAAATTTCATAACTTTTTTATACGAATTGTAATGTCATTTTCTGGATTTCTTAGAAAAACAATTCTCTTAATTTGCTATCAAACGAAATTACCATAATAACAATGATTTTTTATATTCCTCACTCTTCATCGTGTAGACATTTCTTGTCTAACTCTGTGGTTGATTCATTTTCACTGACAATATTCGTGTATTTTTATTGGTTCAATTGCTAAACGCGCCCAGGATTAATTGTTAGTGCTCGTGTGCGCGTTGGCCCAGTCTTCGGCGCTGGACGGCATGGAACTATCAGTGACCATGGTGACTCCGGCCACCGGAAGTGCCTTGCTCCACTCCGCCTCCAGCACCTCCGTCAACCTGGTTAACGGCAGCGTCGGTTCCCCCAACGCGCCTCACAACTCGGGCTACACCAGCGAGGACGACGTCATGATGACGGACAGCGGAAGTGGCGACCTCAGTGGTGTGGGTGACGACCTGCAGGCACTCATCAGTAAGCAGCCCATGCCCATCGTGGTGGCGCCCTCCCCGCCCATTCCCCACCTATCCGACAGCGGCTTGACGGCGGTGACCACTGTCGTGCCTCTGACGGTGAACGGCTGCTACGAGGCCAACAGCGGTGACAACAACAAACAGCTGTTGATCAACGGTCGTAACAGTCACCCGCCGGAGAGCACTCGCTCGGTGCCCGACATCGAGCTGCACTGCCGGCGCTGCTGCGAGGCGAACGGTGCCGACAACTATTTCCGCCAGCAGCAGCAGCAGTACGCCTACCACGCGCGCTGCAAGTGCGCACTGGCCTCGCTGATCCGTGCACCCTCTGGCGAGAGTGTGCTGCGCGTGACATCGGCATCGTCAACTGGTGGCGTGGTGGAGCCAACACAGTATCGCGATCAGATAATTCGTCAGCACTCACACCCGGAGACGTGCGTGCACTGCCTGCGTGCGGTGGCCGGAAGTGCGCTGCTGGTGCGGCCGCGCGATTCCAGCGACATCGCGGAGATTGCTGCTGACTCCATGCGTGTCAATGGGGCCATCCGTCAGTTCAGGCAACTTCGAAAGCCCACCTCCACACAGTCCATCCCGGCATCCATGAAAGGGCAGACCAAGGACTCGACTGAGGACCCTGGCATAGCGCTGGTGGGCGAACACCACCCGGGCTACCCGCGGTACACCGAGGAAAAGCGCAACAATAAGTCCAATAAACCCAATGTGGGATACCGGCTGGGACGGCGAAAAGCGCTATTTGAGAAACGGAAACGGATCAGTGACTACGCCCTCGTCATGGGCATGTTCGGCATCATCATCATGGTGGTGGAGAACGAGCTGTCATCAGCCGGCGTCTACACCAAGGTAAGACAATATCAACTCTTCCCACCCATGATCTCCGAGCAGAAGTAACCGTTACTGTTTAAGGACTGTCTGTCGCCATACAGCATTCAAGTATAACTACTTGAATGCTGTATGGCGCTGCGATCACCTCTACCATTAAATTGAGTATTGGTAGTCCTTTTTTGAAGAGTCGTTAGTGTACAGGGTTGATGCAGAATTGTTGATCGATTTTGAAAAAGCTGTATAACCTATGAAATTCCATTTCTCCACCACGTGTTGTGCTCGATGTGTTGGCCACGTTTCCTGAAAATCACCCTGCAGCGAAGTTTCCACTGTAGATGTGTGCGTTGAAGCGCATGATGGTCAATGTTGGCCCACTCCTCCTGGCACACTTTCCATTGGCCATCCAAAGTAGTAGGTTGGCGGTGTCCGAATTCCCGTTTCAACAGTCCAAAAGCGCAGAAGTCCATGGGTGCGACATCCGGTGGTTTGACTGGGATGCAGCTAAAGGGAATTACAAGAATTTTCGTTTTTCGTTCCAAATTCAACATGTATTCAACTGTGGAACGCGAGGTATAGCTGGATGCCTTGTCCTGATGGATGAACACATTGCTGGCCTTGTTGCCATACATAGTTGGTATTTCATATCGGTATAAATGTTCAAGGACGTTTGCCTGATAGTAGTCCGAGTTAATTTTCACCTTGGTGCCAATCCGTCTCAACGTCATCTTTCCGTTGTACAATAAACTGGCCACCACCATGAATCCTCACGAGAAACTTTCTTTGGTTTAAGAACCCATCTGGAAAATGTCTTGTCACCATGTGGACGATAGTAGATGGCCCGAATTTTGTTGCAATCATTCAGGTAGACCCAAGCCTCATCCAGAGTAGCAACGTACTTCCACCGGTCACCAGCCAGGTAGTCCTCATACAGTTTCCGGCGTTTCATCATTTCAGCAATAATAATAACAATCAACAATAAGCTTATGAAAACGGGCCTTGTGTCTCTTTTCAAGATGTAAATCTTTAGCTATGATGTGATTAACAGTTGCTGGTGACACTCCCACACGTTTGGCAATTGTTGTTTGTGTTAACAAGATAGGGATGAGCGGAATGCTGGACGCAAAACCAAAAAGGCGATAAGAGTTGGCGAAACTCTTTTAATATAATAATAGTAAACTATTATTTTGTTGTTTGTGTTGCTGGATTCTCACCGGAGACCAGGCGCTTCACCTTAATTGTCCACCACCGCTTTTGTTGTACGCGGGCGGGGGGCAATTGGCGCTCGAATTTGACCCCATTGACATCGGAACTTCACGATTTTTATTTTTCATTGACAAAACAATAAATCGTTGACTTGGAAACAGTCGTTCCTTTTTCTTTACACCTTCTAATTATCGCGGAATAGCCAATTCTAACTTCGGAAAAAGCTTTTATGTAGCCCTCGAACCAACGATCTATTTTCGGCGCCATTTTGTTTTTTAATGTTTATGAAAAATTAAATTCAAAAACCAGAAGTATCTGTTTAGTTATGTGCAAAAAATGTTAAGCACGTGTTAATTTTATACAGCTTTTTGAAAATCGATCAACCACCATGAATCAACCTTCTGTATACACGAAATATCAACTCGGATTAACTCTGTCATCATCAATAACATTTTATTTGTGTTAAAAATTAGCCAACACGAAGGATTTCGGGTCGCAAAAGTGCCTGTGCTGACATATTTATGCCGACCTATTTCTAATGAAAAAGTATGCTTGCTCCATGCCCTCGATAGCTTTGCCTTTGAACGTATCGTCTGGTAAAAATAATCCATACCTCTCCAGGATAGATGCGAATGTTTCTAAACTCTTCATAATCCTATATAATAAAAGGCAGTTTCAAAAACTTTGAGCCCCCTATAAACTTATCCGGTCACGTTTAACCAAGAGAGATCTTTTATGGGAGCAACCCCTCATAGTAAACAGTTTCATTTAGCGTGACCGGAGCAATCCCAAAGTCAATGTCACTAAGTCAGTGTGTGACACTGCTAAAATTATCCTGCCACTAGAGGGCATCACATGTACTCTGTGGCGGTATCCCTATTTTTGGTAAGTCACCTGTGTTTTTTTGGTTACATTTATTCATTTTTGTTTGTTGTGTTCGGCCGATACCTAAATTACGTTGTTAATGGACTCAAGTTGTTAATGAGAGACCCGCCAATATTTCGAATAAACAATAATGATGAAACGGAATGCTGGACGCAAAACCAAGATGGGGATATACACGTGTAAAAATAATTGATGCGTATTATGGACGACGGCATAAATCTTGGGTTGTAATACCGAAATAACTGCACAAACGTAAGTTTTTTCATGAGGGATTTTTTAGTTAGGATGTGTGGATGATATATATATATTAAATGGTGAATTCGGGACAGGCCGAATGAAGAAGACGAACCGAGTGGCGAACTCACTTTTATAATAATATTTTACTATTATTTTAATTAGAACTGGTACAGCGGAGTCAGGGGACATGCCCGTGTCTGCTTACGTTGACCTATCCCGCCTGCATTTCGGGAGGCGTTGAGCCAAAATAAATGCAAATTGAAATGGGAATCAAACCCGGGACCGCCGAGCCACAGTCAGTCGCTAAGCCAACTGGGCTATGACGAGTCGAGAACCTTAGTTACCTTATAAACATTTTATTTAGAGGTCCACTGGCGTGTTCGCAATAAAACCCCTCTCCCCCAGGAGCTGACCTGGTCATTTTGCCTAACCTAGGCTTCCTAGGAAAGAGATATTTAATTGTGTTTTGTTGTGTGAATTTTGTGAGAAATGGCGAGTTAAGTCATGTGTATATTGAGTTTGGTTCGCCTTTTGGAAAAAAGAATATTACGTGAATGACCGTCAATTGATTGTAGTTGACATTAATCGAGTGTTGCACAGGACCAGGGGCGAGGAGTTATGGCGGTAATGCCGGTGTTCTTAACATACAATTTATTTTTATTTTCAGTTTGTAAATTTAATTTTACGGTTTCGCCCGCCCCTATTGACGGGCTTACCTGCTTGTACAATATAGAACCCAGTTGGCGTTTACGTGTATTTGTTTCCATTCGATAGCTCATGAGCAGCGTAACGCGGCGCCACGAAATTTACAATGGGTGTAGTGCGGCAAAGCTTATAACAGGCTTTTGTGTTGTTGCGTTCTCGGAGAATGAATTTAATAATCAAAAATAACACTACGTTTATGGATATCGGCAATCGAGTTACCATTGCGAGCATGTGGTAGTCACATGGTGAGGAGATCATCTACCGGAATTTAGGGGTTACAAAGAAACGGAATGGGTGTGACAAATGACGTCACAAAATCAAAGATGATTGTGACTGCCGAATACCACGCTTCCACGTAGTGATGAGCGATTGTGATTAAACATTCGATAGTTTAATAGTATTCGAATAATATCGCCTAACAGTATTTCCTGGGCATTGCAAATGGAGGTTGGTCAAATCGGGAGCAATATCGATTTACATTCATCGATGTGGATAAATATAAGATGTAGTATGAGTGAGGAAAGGTCCTTTTGAGCTTGTTACTTTCATTTGAAAGAACACCAACGTCATTCTATGTTTATATCGCTAAATTTGGCCATCTGAAGAAAAAAAACGAAGAGACTTAAAACTTAAGAGACAAAAGCTGTCTTTTTATATCTCGGATTGTGGGCATATGCGCATGTTCTTATTGGGATATTTTGCGCAGCGGACGCAAGGAGCGCTCCTACAAAGATGCATTGAAAAATGCATCCAGCAAATCGTGTAGCAGACGACCAGCTCGAAGAATAAAACAATGTTGGCTTTTGTAGCGAAATTTTCGGAAATAAAAATGTTTATTGTTTCAGTGAAATCCTTTCAATTCCACTTCTGCTGCATAGGAATATACAGAGTAACGTGAAGGCGGTGAACATGTTACATTACTTATGTCTTGTAAAAGTTTGAATGAAAGTTTGAATGAAATTCTTCATATTTTTTTTAAAACTTAGCTACACAATGTCTTTTCTCGCACTCATTAAAATAATCGCATTGTGACAATAAATGACAATTACGAGAATGATCGTGGTTGAATAATAATAAATTTCAAAATAGGCAGCTTTCTTCAGATGTGCAGCAAGAAGAAAGCACTGTCGTGTTCAGTCTAAAAGGTTTTCTATTTGTAGAACAATGTTTTTGGAAACCGATTCTTCTCATGAACGTAAGTATAAAAAAGAAATTCCATTTGTAGAAGACGCCTCACTGTTCCGAAATTCGAGAATTTCTGTGCTGCAGTGAAAAAGAATTTCAATTGGATTTCGAAACATAAAACAAGGTCTTCGATAAAGCGGATTCGTCAGAATCTAAGAGCAGCTTGTGTCTATACATCTGGAGAACGACAA
>JAQGBY010003342.1:0-19580 GCA_034698785.1 Mycogona germanica
GCCATTTTTACGAAATGTTTATCCGGTTTCCAGGCAACAAACTACATGCAGTGCACGATGATGAAACATCCCTTAGTTATTTCAGTGGCGACGGGCTGACGTCAAAATAGTTCACCTAAATATTAATGCAGTACCGTTGCCGAATGTGGACTGGATGAATGATGGTGCTTTTCCGTAGTATTAAGGGATGTAAATGTTTTCCACGGTAAAAGAGGCAATTACAACAGCACAGTACAACAATAGAACAAATAATTGTCGTACCTTTGAGTGTTCCTGCAACCATTACAAGATGAAACGGCGAGTGGTGGCACCGCGCATGAGAGCAAACAGAAAGAATTCAAATTAGCAAGTAAATTAAGGCTCAGGACGTGTTTAGTTTTTCTGTAATTATAATGATGAAAAATAAAACATGCATCATTAGTGGAGTGCAATTAATCTTCTTCATTAGGTCAGCAACTTGCAAAAAAACCTATTCACATCCTCCAGTATAATTTGTTTTGAAAACAAAAACATTGGCAACAAGACAACCTCTTTATAGGTGAAATATTTCTCAATGCAGGTAAATATGGAGGTAAAATTTAACAATCAATTTAAATTAAAAATATGAAATAATTTTTTGTATAAAAGTTGTGACGCCGAAATTAATTTGAAGTTAATTAAATTATACATGTAGGTTGCTTTGTTACTAATGTTTGAGGGATTCAGCCATGCTGCACGTCTCTCTACAACATTGGTTGCTATAGTAACAAACATTGACTTCTGAAAGGACTTAGAAATGTTGATCTTGTATTTCAGGTGATATTTTATAATCTACTCATTTCCTGGCGCAAAGTTAAAATAAGTTTTACAAAGCATACAACCATAAAACTATGTGATGTGACCATAACCAAATTTAAATTTTTAATGGCATACAAAAAGCATTGGTTAAAATGTTTGTCCAGAACAGGAGCAGTACGCTTCTAAGGGTACTCAACGTCCGGGAATATTTCACCATTTGTGTGACAAGTTCTCGATACTTTCATTTCTGTTTCGGAACATTTACACAGATCCAGTTGAGCGCTGCCAAACACTTTTTCAGCCATCTCTATCCATCTTGCAGGTACATAGACCCAGGTCGCACCAGAAACCAAATATTTTATTTAGGGTGACTTACGGGAGGATCACGTCCGGCGCCTCCTTGGCCGCCTCCTTTCATGATGCCCATTTGTCCATTTCCAATTTCTTGGTGGTGGCTGTTTGCCTGGCCATCGTTTCTGCGAAAGAGATAACACAAATAAAAGCTTTCTATTAGACGAGGCCTAGTATGCCGCCGGCTAGAGACGATGACAGACCGAGAGCGCGGGCCCGTCTCCGTCATCAAATATAAACGAGTTTTATTTCTGGCAGAGGCTTGGACCGAATATTAAAGGGCTCTGAGAGCCAGACATTCTGCACTTGGTGAATCGCTCTCCAGATAGAAAAATAACTCCTCCCATGTATTCGTTGACTTGGTGCATTGAACAGGATTTAAATTGGGCTCGACCAAATTCAAGTATTTGTTATAAAACGTTTATCTAAAAGGTTTATTCTCTAATCAATACAAAATAATACTTGTTGATTAAAATATCGGATGTCTTATGCGCTTTTGGCTTTCCATTTTCTTTCTGGAACGAGAACTTTTTTATTTAACCATTTCATCTAATCAAACAAATAGAACACAATTAACAATTTCTATTATCACATATCCAATTAAAATTTAATTTCCCATCGCACTACTAAGCAAAATTATAATGGAATTAGCTTGGAGTGGCAATATGCCTCGTTTTCTTTCGAGCCATCCGAACCGCTCAATCAGACTTCAATACCTCTTCACATATTGCGATATTCGTTGAAAGTGTTTTATTGTCCAATGAAATGGAATTGGAACACATAAAAATAGTTTTAGTAGGTTTAATAGATGACCTCTGTTACTGCTCTTAAGGTATTTCAGTCCGTCTTAGAAGTAGTTAAATTTTCCTGTGAACATGGTAGAACAAGCATGGATGAACGAAACACGAAATAGGCTGTTCTGATCGAAGATTCCTCCTACAGTAGTTGGATACTTTTGATGGTCGGGGAGGGGGTGACTGGCATTTTCGAGTATACACAGTGTTCCGCGAATTCGATTAAAGCTAAATTGGTATAGGGGATCCTAAATTATTGAACAGCCATTAAAATTGTACTGCTTCGAGTACGTAGTCGTCTCGAACTAGGCACATTGCAAGAGCGTTGTGAAGTCTATCTGTGAACGACACATGAGCGCTGTCGTCTCATGTGCTCAACATGTTATGAAAAAAAATATTGTTTCATTATTCAATAAGTAAATATGGACTATGTCAGTCTTGTCTAAACATATTATGTCTGAATGGGGTCTGAAAAAAATGTATGATTTTGAAAGAAAAATATCTAAAGGATCATAGACATATTTATATAAATTCCTCATGACATTTTTCCTTAACATAAATCGTTTTAAATTATATTGGACTATCGACATTTTATTGAGCTTGCTTTTTGTCCCTCATTTATCACGTCAACGTAAAAAAAAATTGGGTAACACTTTTGTATAACCCAGGCTCGATAGACGGCGCCACTTGACGAAATAACAACTATTATACAAAAAAGGGAAAGCGTGTGCAACATGCGGTTGAGATTAGACGAGGGGCTGGGTAGATGGTGATGTTTGGGGAGGGGATAGGGAAAGCGGGGACAGATGATGGATACACAAAAGGCCTGCAGGCGATGATCCATGGCGCTGGCCACCACGCCTCAGCAAACATTTGTGATATAGCCGAGGAAACAAAGACTTGTCGAGGAGGAGAGAGAAAGAGAGGAAAGATTGCAGAAGTGAGGTATTCCAAGATTATACTCGCCCCTTGCGGCCATCGAAAAAAAAATAGTGATCTTATCTACGTGGGTTGGTCCGATCGTCAGTCAATGCCACAGCTCCAACGTACAAATGAACGATTTTTCATGTGACGCATTTCTCAATCAACCCGGGCCCAACTACGGCGCCATAAAGAACCACGTTTAACCGAAATCTCTCACTGAGGAATAATTGGATTAAGGATTAAAAGAATATGGATTATTGACTTTTTTCAACCCCCCACCAGCCCCTCCCGGGGGTTGTTTACGGTTAAATATTATAATTTAATATCACTGATTTGATAGAATCAAGTCGTAAGTTGTTTATCTTAGAAAACCTAGCGATTCTAAAGTGTCAACAATTATTATTTCAAAACTAACTCCTGTCATTATCAATCAAAACCTAACACTCGCGAATTAATAATACAATTGATCTATCAATATTTTAAGAAATGTAGCTATTGTTTTCTAAATTATGGTGGCTTTAACCTAATTTTACTCTTCTTTAATGCGGAGAAATGTAAAAACTCATGTGTATTTTTATTTGTTAGCATTTTTACTTGTTTATATTCTTAGAGTTTAGAAAATGAATATTGTCTTTCGTCGATAACATGCACAGAACGTTAGTGTGATTCGTCCTTTCTCAATACTACATTCTCCAAAAACAAAATCCAAACTGTGTCTTAAAATATGCATACAGTAATTAGTTTCACATAAATTCCACGGCAACATCGTAGTAATATATTTTAAATTATTATTATAATGACAAACTAATTGGCTTATCTCAACCAGCCATACAACATGTTGGTTTTCTGACAAGACCACAATAAAATTGCACGCCACTCCAAAACCGGAATGCGATGCCAAACCGCAAATTGCTCCAACAGTGGTTTTACTCGAGTTAAGTTCGCACAACTGAAGTGACATCAGTGCACAAATGCCAACGACCAGCAATTTGTCGGTCACCACCACAACCAGATACGAGGTCTTACTTCGAGAACAGCAACGCCCAAGGCAAAAAGTAAAAGGTGGGCCTCTTTCGTCTTCTTTATTCTGTCGCTCAAAAGAGCACCACATTAACCAGAAGAATATTAAGAACTTCGTAAGTGAATGCGAAAGCCAAATAGGGAAAGTTTACACCTTTCAACTTTTTAAAAACTCTTTCACAATCATCTAATATTATCACAAACCAACAGGCTACACTTCTTTTTGGCAAGGGCCCTGGACGATTGTCCCTATTGTCCCTCCTAAAGAAAACACTGGCTTGATCCATTTCAAATCTCTGCGCTTCTACGCACATCAGTGTCATATACACATGGCATTATATCTCAATTACAAATGGTGGTTTAGTTTTTCTCATCTGGCTTCAGTAATATATTACATTTAAGTGCCTTCTACGAATGCGCAATCTTCTGTGGTCCTGAGACCTTCAGTTCTCATGTTTAAGCATAAGGAAAAAGCGGCCGATCAAGACAATTAAGAGATACATTATGATGTAATCAGCGGTACTTAGTGATTTACATTTAAATAATAAGATTGAGATATTTTATAGTTTGTTCAACAAGCGAGATGTATAACACGATTCGACCTCGTTTGTTGATACGCCTTAGGTACCACTAAAATTCAATTCAGTGGCTAGTCTTAACTGTAAATCTCATGAGGATAAACTAATGTCTTAAGAAATCCTGGCATGTATGCGCACCAGGTGGTGGTTGCGTTTGGTTGAGTCTCTCAATGAACTCTTATCCATCTCATCTATTGCCACCTACCGGCAAAGCGATGAAAGCTTTTTCTCTTCGCCGTTTAGGTTTGCAAAACTAATGTAGAGAAAAATAATTTACCGAAGGCGCTCGAGCAAAAGCGTTCATATGCCAGGTTAATAGAGTTAAAGTGAAGAGGAAGAATTTGATACTCAGTTTGGAACAATTTCAAGTTGCACGTTTTTGTAATTATTTTAATTTTAGTATTTTTAGATGTCATGCTTGAATGTTTTGTTTGCTCCTCATCTTTCTTATAAGACATGATAATTTCCCGGTTTGGTAATCGAGCTCAGGAGGTTATAGGCTAAAATCTTCGGTACGGAAGAAATGAAATAAGATAATGGTGATGCCGATGAGGCGGGGATACACTGTGCAGGACGAAACCAACGTCAACAACAACATCAACTCGAATACTGACAAACCCACATATCGCGGGATAATGGGGGGAAAGAAAAAAAAAAGACGTTTGGCATTCAAGTCTGAGCGGGAGCCAAATGGAGCATTTCCTGTGCGCTATCAGTCAAGCTTAGTTAAGCAACGTATTTATCATAACCATCCAAAGATGTTATCTGCGGCTAAGAAACGAAGAAAAAAATACTGAAATGGTACGAATTTACATAAAATCAAATCAAATTTTGAAATTACCACTTCGTGAACTTCAGAGGTAATTGAGATTTCGGTCGGCTTCGAAGATGGTTTAAGGTCAGCGTAACGTGTATATAGGCCAATTGTTGTAATTGTTGCAATTTAAAATAAATTTTAGCTGAACTCGGATAAATTATACATGACAGAAATTATATAGCAGAGTCATAATTTACTGCAGCAATAAACGTCCTAAATCCAATCATATCGGATATTTTATTGCATGATTAATTTGAAATAAACATGCTGCCTGCTTCTATGTTATGTAATGACTTTAATATAAAGGTTTGATTATAATTTCATTTTTTTCTTTTGGTGGCTACATCCGTTGACAACGAACACGGTCGTAGGAAGCAACCATTAAAAGGGCAGCTAGAAAACCAATAGGGGAAAAACATATTATCCGAACGGCTATGGTTAGAAGCAATTTAGCATTGAAAACGACGCCGTTTATGACTGCCATTCACAAAATACGAGTACAAAAAAGCCAGGACAAGTTGTGTGCCGAGTGTTGTTGGCTGAAAAGGTCGACCGGAAAGAAAGGAAAAAGATCACGTTAATCGTCCCTATTTGGATGTTTCTATAAGAGGGGGTTAAAAAATAAGAGGGTACGCAGCAGGGGCTTGTTCTGCTAAGCAGCCACGAACTGTATCACAACTTCATATATCATTTGAATGTGTGGTGGATACCCTGAAGACAAAACCGTAAAAGGCCGATTTACAGATCGAATGAATCAACAAATTTAAAAGTAAAATGCGGCTTGAAAAAAATTGATATTGGGAATCTGGGAATTATGTATTTCTTTCTATTCTTTAACTGCACTGCATTAAAATAATGCCGGGCACAAAAAATGATCTTAAAATTGCATAAGTCTACTAACTTCAGTAGAACTTCCTGACTATTACTTAATTAAGAATTGGATTACTGACTGTATCAATATTCTTTAAAGAAAGAAATCTCATATATGAAGAGTAAAATCAAGTCTCTTCGCAGCAGTCAATCTTTACTGTATCTTACCTATCTTCTTGACCATTGGCTGTAGACACATTTTCTCGACAGCAAATGGCGACAAAGCTTATTTTGTTCCATGTCAATGACCAATGACTGGCGTCATCATTTATTTCAGGTTATCGTCACCGTGCACTGCTTTTACATGGCAAGTTGGACACTGCAGCATTATCTATCGAGGACATGGACTTGCGCTGACACATCATTGGACATTTGCGACCACATAGATAGACGAAAGCTATCCCTTAAGATTGATTTAATCTTTCGTCTATTTCCGAAGCAAGTAAAAAAAATGTGACGATACAACGAAGAACACGAAATAACTTTGATCAGTCCAAACACTTCATGTAATGTAGCTGATCGAGTCTTATAACTTGAAATATCTGATACATCAAATTATATTTTTTAAATTTATTGCACGCTTTACAACGAATGTTTCCATAGACGTTAAGGTGTCATCGACTATGGGATCGACATCAAATCGCTTTTTCCATTTTCTTCAAGGCGTCTAAGTGTAGTCAGCCACGCGCTTCAATGTTTTCATTTTAGAGAAAGGAATTGAATTCCGTGGGGAGAGGTTGCTTAATGTCGGAGATGGAAGATGGAAAATTGAGCTTGTTTCGAACCCTTATTACATTTCATGCCCGAATAATGAAAAATATGGAGGAACGCGGTGCCATGACGCGATGGGGGTGTGTACCAGTTGACGGGAGAGTGATTAAGTTATAACACTGCATGAACGTATAGGTGAGTACCTGTATACCGAAACTGTCAACATTGCTGTGATATAATTAATTAAATAAATCTGTACAGTCGCATTCACCAGACGTTCATTGAACAAACTAATGAAATACGATGTCTACAGCACTGCACTGATTGTATTGATCAATAGTTCTCAAAATGATAATTTTACAATTCCTGCTCCAGCGACTGTTTGATAGACATATCCAGTGATACATTCTTTCGATTCACATTAAATCTATTTTTTATTTTATTTTTGTTGAAAATTTCATAAATCTGTCTGAGTTTTATCAAATACAGCCTAGAAAAGCATTCGTTGTAAAATTTAAAAGAATTCTGTGACGAGAATATATTAAACGAATTTGCAAGTTCATCAAACAAAATATGAACGTTTAACGAGAATGGTAATGCCTCGTTGTTCATTTATGAAATTGGAAACATCGGAATTTTCGGTTCCTAATATGTTGTGAATCGTCTCGCATTTAGATTTCTTATAACGATCGACGAAAAGATTTCTGGCGCATTTGCCTACATCACCGCGCAAAATCACTTGCACTCCCATAGGCCTACTTGATTATTGTTGCTTCTATCATATTAAACGCACCTGCGATTATTTCTATTGACGTGCTAACGTGCCTGCGCGCTGTTTTCCCGCAACTAAAAATGGACGCGAGCATGTATTATGCATAAACAAAGAGCATTTAGAACCTTATTTTCCAATTAGTAATAACGATTTGGCTGCCGCTATGAGCGCGCATCTGCCGGCTCCCACAGTGAAAGTAATCATAAATTACACAGGCTCTCTTTCCAGGCAAGCCCCACTATCGGAAAACGAAAATCCTGGATTTTAATTGGCTGCCCCGTGCGATAGCAATCACACAAGCATGACATGCTTACCAGTGAAGCCCACCAGGTTCCAAATTAAATAATGACTTGCAAACAATACCTTGTAATACAATTGCGTCGAGTTATTAATCGCACGGCAAGCAACGTTTAACTGCAAATGTACGAGGTGTGGATGACGTAACGTCATGTGAGTGATGTCACTGAGGGAGGATTCGAAGAACCGAGGACCGAGAAGGATTCGAAATCACGATCCTGATATCTAGTTACTGACGAAATTGACACTCTTGAGCCAGCACGATTTGCCAGAACGCAATTATCCTCAGAAATCCTCCTTATCGTAATTCGATCTCTTTGTTTACTTGTATATAAGAACCGCACTGGATCAAAGTATACTTGAAACTTGCTGGCAAAATGTTAGTTGAAAGTCTCGAGCGTTTCGCACGTTAAAGTTCAGTCGGTTGAAGTCAGCCGACAATGCCTGAATAAAGTCGTTCCCCCAACTATCCAATTTTCAATCTCCATTAAGTGCCTCGTTCGCGAGTGACGTCACAGGTGGCTTCAGGCATTGAATTTTATATTGCGGTTGAGCCAAATCGGATCGAAAATAATGAATTTGAGCAACCATAAAATACATTGTGTGTCTCGCGCCGATGTTCAAACCAGCAAAAATTTCCATAATACAGCCGCAACTGAAAAAATTCAGACAAACTCCTACAAAAAAGGTATCGATTTCTTCAATTTCGATTTCAGCGCAACTGCTTCTCGCCTATGGATATTTTTACAATCGGAATTTTTGAAGTCAACGTATGATTTCAATAGTGAGACTTTAAGTCGGCCTTCGCAAAAGGGAACGCTGATACCATTCCATAATCCAATTGACGACATCGGAAATCACTTTTTATTTGATTGTTTATTCTTCTAGACTTAAGCATTGGGTTTGGCTATATCTTCTAAAGTGATTGAATTTATATATTCCGATATATTCCGAATACCCCCCTCACCAACAAATGTTCGTGATTTGTAGAATTGTGTTTTATATTATAAGATGTGGATTTTATAATTTTGATATGTAATTGTCAACATAGTCAATTTGATTAAAAATTGACATGATTTGTCAATTTTGAAATAGTTTGCTGCGTCTTTGATCGAAACATTGCAAGTAAAAAATTAATATAATTGTGTCAAGTCAAATGTTTTCTTTCTCAACTCAGTTCGCTCAAGACATTCTCAGTTTAGCTGTGCAATAATCAACCTGAGTCGTTTTCTTGGAAGCGACATACTGAACTATTTTCTCCATCAATACTGGGAAGAAGAGATTGAATAACATTCCCTGAATATTTCTTTAGTACATTTTTCGAATAGAGAATGATTTTATCAGTTGAAATAGTATTTTTATAATATTTAAATTGGTACATATGTTTGAAGTTTTTCTTGTCATTTCGGTATTCTGCATTACCATTCGGTTTACCAAGAAAACCCTCTCAACAAAATTATTTCCACTAATGGATGAGCAGCTGAGCACTGCAAGAAAATTGTCTTGATTGCTCGATCAGAGGTTTGATGAAATATCTACAGCCAGCGAAAGACGTACATATAGTATACTGGAAAGTTATGCTGATCGGTTGGAAAGGAAGCTAATGGTATAACATTTCTGGGCTAGAGAGTATTGGCATCGTCTTGGACTGATCCGGTTCGCTTGGTCCATTTGCATGTTTTCCGAAAAAACAAAATCTTGAAGCTTTCTTTAGCCAAACTGTGCGTTACTTTTTATTGCGGTTTCCAACGCGATCTTCCGTCAACACATTTCTTTCGTCTGCCACATTGGCAGACGAATAACTAAAAAAAAGTTGAGTTTCGAAGTAATCTAGACAATTCTCAGAACTTGGTAATGTCTAAAGCGTATTTGCAGGACAATGTTTTTATTTACAAGCTTGTAAATTGTATTTTAAGGAACCCCATAACGTAGAGGTGCACCTTGTCCTAGGAAGCGATTGGAGGTTATGACCTTTGCGATTCACGGAACGCAAAAGCAATCATATGTTCGTGAGATAAGCTCCGGTATCCCATTTCCGGGATCCCTGAACTACTAATACTATACTACCAGACCGACTCAAGGACCCAACAAGCTAGGTTAGATTGATAAAACTATCGCTTTTCGCTTGAGCCATTTTTCAAGTCACCAATCATACACTGTAAAAAAAATATCCCATATATATGATAAAAGTTTATCTTTTGAGTTGTGGAAAAACTAAGATAAATAAATTGTATTAAATGAAATTCTCTTATTCCCATCAGGGTGACCAAAGTGTCCCAGGTTGGTCATGGTATCCAAATACAGCAGAAACTTAGTTTCACGTATTGGTATTTGAGACAAATTGACTTAAAATTCACCAAACGCACTCATTTTACAAATGCATAACACAATTTTCGATCTTTTAAGACAATATCTTCTTTTGCAGTTGTCGAATATTTGTTGTTCCAATCAACCGTTTTTAAATATTCAATTTGATAGTCATACATGATGAAAGTGAAACAACATTTTCTCATAAAATAAGAAGAAAATTGTCTGAAAAGGTAATTTTTCGAGATTAAGAACGCTGATATCTTAAATATAATATTGGACTTTTTGCAGTGTACAAAAGTGCAGGCGCTTTGGCGCTGATCGCGAGAAAGCATTTTTGTTATTTTGATTGTCGTTAGTGATTGGCGCGTACATAAACTTTGCAACATCTAACTAGAGAAAAGCAGACAAACAGTAAAAATTGAGATCTGTTGATTAACGCGTCCCATGTTTTCATCCTGTCGACCAGCTTCGTCTACGTCCGACTTTTAAATTTTGTATCCTGGGGCGGATAATGCGCATTCCAGAACCAGCAAATTTCATTGTTAATCGGTTTAAATCGACGTTTTCTTTAAATTGTCATTTTGTATGGGTCCAACACGTACGCGTACGTTGGCCTACGTGCTGATTCAAAATCAATCGTCGCGTGTGCGGGTCGGGTCAGAGCACAAACAAAATGACAATTCCTTGGTATCAAACGTGAAATGATCGACAATGTGAATTACCGAGGTAACGAGGAACCAATCACGGCTCGGTACGTAACGAAATTAGCATATCTGTCTTGGTGAGCGCTTGCGGTTTTGATATAAATACAGATTCCTTCGACCAACGCAAATCACTCGTTTGTCGGCTTCTGTTTGTTCAAGATTATCTTTCTGGTTGTTTGAACTTTAAAAATTCGGGTAATTATTTTTGTGTAACCGATTTTTGATTTTTTTGGTGGGTCGCGCGATTTTGCGAATAAATTTAGTCTGTTAAGCCAGCCTCTCATTATCGTTTCTTATAAGTTTCGCCCGGGGTATTCTTTTTCTACTAATTTTATAATTTTACATAATTAATTTCATTTATTATTAATTTCAGAAATGGCTCCCTCCTATAAGTTGACTTACTTTAACGGACGTGGTCTGGTCGAACCAATTAGGCTGATCCTCGCTTACAAAGAAGTGGAGTTCGAGGATGTTAGAATCGAAAAAGAGAACTGGGCCGATCTGAAACCTAGTTAGTGTTTTCCTAGAGTCGAGAATTTTGTTTAAGAGAATCTTTACATTTGTTTTCTCACTAATTTGTTTTTCTTTAGCTCTGAATCTACCGTTCGGACAAGTACCCATCTTGGAGTTCGACAACAACGTGTTATCCCAGACTCGTGCTATTGCGCGGTATTTGGCAAATGAATTTGGTAAGAAGATTCTTAAGAGTTATTTCTTTAAATTACTTTTAATTCACTTTCACAACTAAACATAAAATTTCAGGGATGGCCGGCAAGGACAACTTGGAGCGCGCCAAAGTCGATATGATCGTTGATGGCGTTTACGATGTCTTTGCTGCACTGAACCAATTCAGATTTGAAGCTGATGAAACTAAAAGGGTATTCTGTCTTGCGTATTTTTCGTAAACTAAATTTTCTATCTGGATTTCCCCAACATTGCTTTTATTTGCCTCTGCAAATATCTATCTTTAAATTTTAGGAAGAGTTCAAAAAAATTCTTCTAGAGATAACCGTTCCCAAGGCCATTAAGCACTTGAGGTATGTTCTCTGAACTATGACATTTGTGGTATTTGACCATTTTGGGTGGATATTAATTGCCCGTATCTTTTTCAGCGATATGTTGGCTGCGAATCCCACTGGTTCATTCATTGGAGATTCGGCAAGTGTTCTAAACTTTAAACTAGTGTGCCTCAAGTTTAACCCTTTAATTTATTGCATTGTAATTTTAATTTTGTTTACTTTCACCAGATCACTTGGGCGGACCTCGTCGTTGCTTACGGACTGGAGACTCTCCAGGGATATCTGCCAACTCTCCTCGATGAACATCAACAACTCAAGAGGTTTTACGAAATCCTTTTTTCGAATGCGACTATCAAAGCTTACCTGGACAAGCGACCTGTCACAGAATTCTGAGTTTAATCTCGTCAAACTAATTATAAGCTCTTTATTATATATGAAATATTAAATTCTATTACTTATTTACACTTCACGTGATTGAACTTATTTTTTCTTGTATCTCGTTTGTTTTCGGGCCTCTGGAAATGTTCTAAATTATTTCATTAATTTCTCAAATATACATATTCAGAAAATGCTTCAATGTGATTTTGGTAGATTATTCGTACATGTTCGGTACTATAACGCATTTCAAATTAAATATTCATGAGAATAAAAAAACTAGATCGATCAACCTTGGTCTCTTCCAAAGAACTGACTCGCTTTGTACAGAGAATAATTTCCAGGAAAAACAATGGTGAAATTGGTGTATCTCTTCGGTAGACATTCGGTTCAAAGGGGACCTTCAATAATATAAGTGAGCAAGTAAAAATGACTATCGCTGGTTCTGCCCACTCAGTACAGCAACGTAAAATAACAATGGGCGGATTTCTTATTGTTCCTAAGTGTAAGAACGTTATGACAAGCCGGTGTTGAAAGACTCGGTAGCTCGCAGAATGGCGCCATCTGGTGACGTTTTCCCTTCCTCACTGGTCAGCAGCTTTGAGGTGGCGATCTCGACCACTTCTGTTCCGCTAGCGACGATAACAAAGAAGAGTCGAATGATTTGGAAGTTCTCTCGCGTAGCCGGTCACTCTTGACGTCACGAGAAACCGAACGCATTTGGGGCAGAATCCTGACCCCTCACGTCATTGGCATGGGTTTCCCAAATTTATCGGTGGTCCCTGGTTCGATTCCCGGCGCGGGGTTCTTGTATATTTCGTACTGATAAAAATGCAGTGCCTAAGCACCAAGAGAGGTACAGAAAATCCTGTAGTGCAGTGTAGTGAATAAAAAGGCAAAGCCCCAGAGTAACCAAACACAACAGAAACTGAGTTTTACGTATTGGTATTTGAGACAAAATGTCTTGAATTCACAAAACGCATTCATTTTGAAATGCATAACACAACTTTGATCCTTTCAGAAATTAAAGACAATATCTTCTTTTGCTGTTGTCTCATTTTCAATTTGAGAAGCATACATGTAGGATTCGTATTCAGGGAATCCGTCCTTCCTCTTCCTTCCCTCCCCCTTTAGATTCTATAGTGTGTAGGGGTGGCGCTAGGGGTCATGTGGTGAGTTTTGGTCGGCGGTTGCCGGTCCAAACTCGAGATCACTTTCCAGACATCGATTAACCGAGCCGGTCGCTGAGTTTTGCCTTGATAGGAAAATTCGAGTAATTTTACAATCGACAAAACTGTGTTTAGCAATCGAGGACAATCAATTCTGTGATCCATACAAAAATGGACGGTGGAGGACGATAGAAACCTGCATTGAAAATTCGGACAGTGTCGGACAGAAATTTTCGCAGCAATATCAGTGCAATTTGTCGTTGGTCAAGCAGATTGACCTACGTGGGTGTTCGGGCTTTTCTGCCGAGATTTACCCCGAGAAAAACCGGAGTGCAGCTGTGGTGTGAACGACGCCGACCAACCGAGGATTTTTTGGACGTTGGTTCGTGTGGCCAATTTCGCCCAGGGCAACAGAGTAGGGGTGTAGCGCGGACGGTGATTCTCCATTCGGCAGATCGCGGCCAAAATCGAATCTGCGTTTTGGGGCAAAAAACTACGAGAACAATTTCCAGTGCGGCTACGTGATACGTATACGACGATGGTCGTCGAGTGACGTCTACGGCTGTAACGTAAGAAGGGGTCCGCTCCCAGAACCGAAACTTTAACATTTTAAAATATTTAGAATGACTAAAAAGTGTGTTGCGTCGATTTGAAAATTTGCGTTGCAATGTGTTAAGATGCGTCTATAAAACCTGTGTTGGTCTTACCACTCATTATTGTAGAAGTGTTTTTATCGTTGCTAAAATACACTTACATACATGATGAAAGTGAGACATTTTCTCATCATAAAATAAGAAAATTGTCTGACTGAATACGAACCTTTCACAAAAGATAATATTTCCACATTATTAAGAACGCTGATATCTTAATTATAAGATTAGACTTATTGCAGTGTACTCTGTATAGGCTTCCAGCCCATTCCTTTGCGGTGCCCTTGGCGCCATCAATTTCGGAAGGTGCATGACGGGCACAGGAACAGGCGTGTCCCGTCGACCTTCTCAACCGGTCAAGGTCAATTGGCAGCCGCCGCACGTGAGAAAATAGCAGTCGCGTCTGCTCCACATTGGCTGACACTCACTTTCCGCCTCCTCCAACTTCCATCCCCGCCCGCATCCCAATAATCAATACCGGAATACCATCAACACGTAACGGCAACTCGGGCTGGGGGTTGGAATCGTATCCGTGGCCGCTTCGCTCTTTAAAAAAAGAGCATGATTTTTGTTCACGTTCGCGGTCGGGTCGCGCCTACCGTTCGGATTCGACGGCACTGTGGTTTAGCGCGCCTCGCACGGTCGTGGCTATGCAGATGCGCAGCGCGCCCGGCGGAACACCTAATAAAGCGCATCGATGCTTTAACTTAATTCTGAAGAGGGATCTAGGTTATTGCTGAAGTCTGAGTAAAATTGGGCGACTGATTTATCCGTGCAGGAACTGAAAGTGAAGTGTCTCGTGGGAGAGAGGGCGCGCGACATCGTTCCATAGCTATGTGAAAGCTTGCGGCCAAAAACCGCGGGAATGCAGATGCGATGCAAATTTAGTGACTACGTCATTTCGAAATAGAAAAGAAAAAAACACTATGCCAATCCATAATCCGAACACAACGCTTCAAATGATGAGCGGGGGGGATACGAGAGCTTGGGGTTGGCTTGATTTAGGATAATCGTTTAGTTAGGTTGCGACGGTGCACTCAACTTGCTGCCCCTGACGTAAATAGACGTTGGCAATCACTCAAAACACTGAAGTCACGCTTATCGCACATTGCACGTATTTGAAAACAGAATGACAAATTCAAAAAAGCATTGTGTTTTCGATTGACAAAATGCGAATATTGTTTCATTAAACATGTCCAAAAAAGTTGACAAATGTTGGGTTTATGGTTGGCTCACGTAAATATCAAAGGTTCATTGGGGGGAGCAGAAAGATCGTCAGCGACGCCTCCATGTTTTGATCATTTTTGACGACAGAAGAGGGTGACCATCACACTACGACGCGGGCTGTAAAAATGCGCAATATAAATTCAAACCATAGCGCAAACAACCGTTTTGTCGTTTGATATGGGTTTTGGGTTGGACGCCGCGACGCCATGATGACGTCACGTTTTATTACGTCGTTCAGGGAATCGCGCAACACTTTCCTGAGGCCCACCGGACCACACTTGTGTGGACATGGACATTGCGACACCTTAGTCGAGCGCGCCTGGTCCGGTCTCGAATGCCATCAAGGCGGCCTGGGGCTCTCCGGATGTCCAGCTGTTTGCGCTGCGATCAAGCGGTTCGCGCCCGGCAATTCCCGGAGGTCAAACTGTCTCCCCCGGCTTCTTTATTGTCCACGACCCGTCGTTGACCGACCGACCGGTACGACCAATCGACATCTCGAACAGTTTAAGTGGCCCCGCGTGCTTCATTAAGGTGATTCTAGGAATAGGTATCAATTCCGTTGAGCCAGTTCAGTAGGCGAACGTAGTTGGGTTGTCGACTATATAGTTTAACTTTGGACCTATCGTAGGACACTAGATCACAACAGAGCAGCGTAGGCCAGATTTGCAAAAATGATAACTGAGAAAAATGCACCTATACGGTGACGGGACGTTATTTAATTGAAAAAACATTTTTCGTTAATTTCCAGCAAATCAGAAATTTGCTCAATAGAGAATAATTAATTATACGGACACCTTTTTGATTGGCGAATTAAAAACAACTTTATATCATTTTCAATAAATGAATATTTGCCCATCATCAATCTGTTTGTAATATTATTCAACTGAAATTAAATTCCAGCGCTTCATAGGCCACCAACACCAAATTTAGTTCATGTCATAATCAAATAGAGATAACGCTACATTGCCACAGACTAATTCAAATAGAAAAAAGAAACTAGACGCTGCGTCGAGGATCGAACCCGGCCGTGATGGTCGCTCTCAGTACGTCAATCAACTGGGCCACAATGTTTTCTTGTTGGTAGACGTTCTCGTAGAACTTGGATATACAATTGGTTATTAGTCCGTGCGCCTAGTTACGCCACCTGGTGGCGTGTGTGCGATTCCCATGGTACCGAAAGTGTCGTACAGATAGTGTCTACTCTATATAGGCGTACACGTCCAGATACGCCCACCTGCAGTATGTTGTTGAGCTGGAAAACTAATATTTCATCTGGCGGTAGCGATGTTTTATGTCCCTCGATGGAAATGCAGGTCAACAAGAAAACAGCTCCCACTTTCAGCGTGTTAACAACCTCAAGCCTCGACCAGTGCACGGCTGTCTCGCTCAGACCTTGTATACAAATAAACAGGAGCTGACAAACAGATACAGTACAGGGTGATACTTTATAGTGTCCAAGCAATGTGACCGTGTAACAAAAACGAAATAATATTTTTCTTACTTCAATATCATCCCAATTGAAATCTTACAGAAATTGCAGCCTATGCTTGGTAATCTCAAGACCCATTGCTATTTATTGTGTGAAAATGTCGTTTTTCAATGCGTAGTTTCAGCAAAATCATTAACATCACCAATGTTACCAAATAATGTATTTAAAAATCCTGCTTTTTAAACGGCTTCACATCGATAGAGATGTTCCAAGTTAATTGGCGTTCATAAATTTTAGAGCGTCGCTAAAGTTCTAGAAGATGGTATTTTTTCCAGTTTTGATTTACGCCGTCGTAAAGTGTCACCATGGCAAAAGACTAGGCAAAGTCGCTTACGAAATCCAGCTATTTTCTCTTCAAGCAAAATATATTTTCCGCATGTACAGCGACGGAAAGGTGCAATATTTTCTTCAATTTATTCTACTCCATTTTTCTTCCGTCTCTAAACTCGCTTCTGTAGGCGAGCTTGATTTACATGATCACCTCGCGTGGCTCCTCCGTTCCTCGTACTTTCATTTATTATATATATATTTTTTCTTCGTCTTCTGTTCAGCTTTTATCTCTTCCCACGTGTTGTTCGAAGCGTTTGCCCTTTACTGCTCCCCTGTTGGCATTACCGGCACGTACCAATTCGAAGACGAATTCTTCTTGCGATATCAAAGCTAACGTTTGTCTTTTTTAGTGGGACCTGTTCGCCGCTCTAACGGTACATGTAATAACAGACGTAGTTGTCGGTGCGGTTGCTAGCAAATGCAAAAAACATTTGTAATTCACAGACCGTCAAATATTCTTTAATATGGAATGTTGAATCGCTAGCAAACTTTTACTGGTGTCTTCACAGACCATCTAAATTTTAAGCAAAAATAATCAACACGTGGTCAATTACCAAAGAAATAAAAAGTACGCTATTTTCGTAAACCTCTGGCTAGATACATGTGTACATGTACATATACCGTACATTGTAAATTCATGTACACGATTCTTTTACCGCGGATACTTAACTTTAAGAAAAGTATCCGTAAAATTTCTTGATCAGAACCCATTGTTAATTTGGTTTGCAATCTTTACCGATTTGATTTTCTCATTAGCTAAACGTTTTCAGTTGATCATTAACTTAGAATCGTTGAGAAAAAAACTGGTAAACGATCTGTGGAGCGAGGTGTGACAAAAATAAAAATAAATGTCAACTCCAGCGCCATTGAAAGAGAAGCGGGGGGAAAAAAGAGTTCTATATACTACGATAAACTTGAATTGTATATACTTACTCTAGCTGGGCGCTGTTAAAATTAAGACATCCAACGCACGATTGGGTCATAGGAGGCAAACGACGAGAAACAAAAAAGAAAAAAAGAGACACAAAATAAAAACATTAGAGTTGAATGAAAATTGCTGAACAACTTTGAAGCCTACACATTTCCGTGAAACTTAGAATATGGAGTAAAAAGATGGCAGAATATAGTCTTAGAGCGAGAATAGAAAGATCAAAGCGACGATGAGCTTATTATATCGAAATGATTAAAAAATGACTTATCAAACTATTCCAAATGAAGTCGTGATCTGATTTTTACCGCGTTATGATGATTAGGACGAGGATAATATTCTCTTGTCTATTTTCATAAAATCTTTCATGAAGGAACGTCTCGCTAGGGCTTGGACCTCAGGAGGATAAGCTAGCTGCAGATCCGCAGACAAACGGGGTGCGACATGCTAATGGATAATGATCGTCGACCAAACTTTATTGGCTGGCAAGAACATGGCGCGGAAGCCGTGTGAACAATCAATTCTCTTGCACCGAAAGCAACAGAAACCCTACATACTGTAGACCCTAATTTGAAAAAATGTGCAGTTGAAACATGTCCTTTCGCGCCTTTTTCTCACGCCAGACAAGATCCTCGCGTTAATTCACGTCGCCGATCGGATTGAGGATTCAGTAAAACGACCACGCGAAAATAGAACGAATCTCCTGGAATCGATTATTTATACTCCGTAGATATCTCCTTCTTAAGTATTGCACGCCTCTCGGTAGTACAGCGTAAATGTAAGACCTCGAAAAAATAAGTGACAATAACATTCCTAAAAAATGTGGTTGTTTCGTCATGAAGTCAACAAAAGAGTTAGTTTGATAGTAATATTTCTGGTGACCTTTTACTTTTAGGCGGTCAACTCTTAAAAATGACCCCAACTTTGTCACGAACTCTCCATTCTGTTTATGAAGAGGAAATTTTTACCCCAAGGAAATTTTTATTCTATGGTGTTTATTTGTTATGTATGGGAGTGACGTCATGTCGATTTTGCGTTCTCGCAGTGACATTTTTAATGCTCGCTTAATCCGTTATCAATTTCAGAGGCGCCACTGTACATTCTCGGCGCAGACACTGTGACGCGGCCGTGTTCATTCCGCCTTGCACTGTTAATTGCCACCTTATTGATTAGCAATATTTTATCAGCTCCAGCAAATAGAATGCCCTGTCTTCGGTTGTTGCTGGGGCCGGGCGCAAATCATGGCCGCCAATCGCTAGACGTACAGACTTAATCGCGAGTCTTGCGATAATAGACCTGTGTCTCAATTTGCGTCCCGGCCTATGATATGATAGCAACGTAAGCAGCTTGCTTAACGTAATTAAAAGCCTCCGGAGCGAAGAACATCTGATCATTTGCAGATAACAAAAGCACATTTAAAAGAAACAAATTATTTTTCACCATGTAAACTTCAAAATGTGTTAATTAC
>JAQGBY010003343.1:0-19580 GCA_034698785.1 Mycogona germanica
AACTCATTTTCTTCATTATCGTCAAAATGTGATAGATTCCACAATTTTATTTTCGTCGTCATTTCGTGTTTTACAAGATCATCAGCAGCACCCTTCAAAATAATCAAATTGATCCATGGACAGACCGTAATCAATTATTGGGCAGGGCAGTTAGCTGGACGAGTTCCGGTGTAGGTGTCGCAGACCAAGGACAGGAGGTCGTTTTGGGCCAAGTCGTTGATAACGTTGCTGTGAACCTGGTTGGAAATAACGAATGGCATAGCCGCATAGGTCAGGCACAGAAGAAAAAAAGAGAACCCGCCATTTTGTTCGCAACGCGCACGATATATCACGCATCACTAGATGGCGCTTCAGCCGCGGGGGATTGCCCTACTTACGTCATTGATCAGAATCCAGGGGACGCTGGTGACCGGCGGGACCATCGTCTCAGTAATGATTCCGTTGTTGTTCTCCAGGTTGATTCCCTCGTCCGAGGTGGAGCAGGCGTAGAGGGTGTCCCAGTCTTGACCATTGGCTTCCGCGCACTGGTCAACGCCCAAACAAATGCACAAAATTCTATTAGACATTTTAACGAGGTAGCCAATCAATCGAATTGACTGAATTTAGAAATTAACGATTTGCAGGCTCTGTGGCTGTTAAATGTGGTACGGTTCGGAGATACGCATCGACTCGTTAATCACGAACTCTGACCTCCTGACTGGAGTTGTTCGGGTCGCTGCTTCCGGCTACGCAGCCAAGGAAGGGAATCGAATCGGCGTTATTCGGGTAATAGTTGAGTTCGCAGGATTGAATGATGTTTCCCACACATTCGATCTCGCCGTGTTGGCACTTGAAGACTGGCACTCCATTAATCGTGTAGGTCTATCATTTAAAATAAATATATTATCTGGACACGTAATGTCAAGTACAGTAATAATCGTCATCGGCACAATATTAACGAATTTCGAGTGCACTGCAATCAGAAATAGGTTTCCGAGACGATGACGTCGCTTACGTTGGCATTTCCGTATGGCACAATGGTGGCCACCATGATTTCGGGAACTGCCTGGAATGTTGGCAGGAGTTGATGAGCGATGAAGTCCCTGAAAATGTTTAAGATTGATAAGTCGTGATAGAACGTCATGAACACGAAAGAAGATAAAAATGAAAATGTGTTCGTACCTGCTGTAGGGGCAGTAGGACTCGTAGTAGAGACCAATCCTTACAGGATCTTGGGCTTGGGCTCCCTAAGCAAGGATACATAAAAGGGGGAATAAAATTTAATCTCAGTTTAACGAAAACAAGACAGTAGTTTCTACATACGTAAAAGGTAGAATGAAACAGGCTGGTAACAAATTAGTTTTATTTAATCTAATTTCTTGGGTTACATTTTGTTTTGTCTGTGTTTCGCAAATCCACAATTTCTTAATTTTTCCTGAAGATCAGATATAAACGTTGTTTATCGACGATCTTGTTGTCGACTCTCGATTGCAGTACAAACAATTATCCTTAATTTTTTGTTATACAAACTTGTATTTAGCAATTTTTTTTTCGAGATTGCGTCGCACTACAAAACCAATAAATTATTCCTAATTGAAATTCATAACGCGAACGCAAATATGAGTGGAGAATTTAGGGACATCAGACTGATAAAATTTATGTTGGCTTGCTTTGTCGAATTATAACGAAACATATTCACTAAAGTTTCATTCCAGAGAATGTTGGATTTTGGTGTTAATGACGTCTTTGCAAAAAAAACAGTTTATGTTGGTGACAAAAACTCTGATACTGTACACGCAATTAATAAATGTTCAGTCATAGTTAAACGAGATATATGTTGTATTTACAGATGTTAAATAAAAATATATATTACCATCATCATAATGCCCAAGGCGACAACACTCAACATTAGCTTCATCATTTTCAAGATCGACACAAATTTTAGTGAAGCGACACAAATTTTACTGTTTTTCGAGCGAGTGAGAAATTCAAAGGCTATCATTACTATTTGTACGAAAAAAAATATTTTTACAAGTGTGCAACGATGTTTTTAGTAGATTAGATAAATAAATAGCTGGTGACATTATTTGCGATTGTTTCCCAGTCGCGCCATAACTGGGTGGCGCACAGGCTGGTTGTAGATCTCGCCGCTAGAAGCGCTTATTCCACCAAGTGGTTCCCTTCGATTGATCTTCGATCGTCGATATGCTTTATCCACAACGCATTATCTAATTGTTTGGGACGACGCCAGGCGACACCGATATTGTCATGCACAGAGGCCATAGTTTTTCCTGAACATTATCGGTACTAGTCCGTGCCATTGAATATACGGCTCCTGATATATGTCCTTTAGATATTCGAGTACCGATCTTCGACCACAGCCTTAGCGATAACAAAATACAAAGTGGTTTAACACAGTAGTCAACAATGAGCACTGCAGAACAATACAAGTTTTATGATATCTCAAATCACGATGATTTTCTAAATCGCGCAATCAATTTGATAACCTCGAAATGCTTAATCTGTCTCCAAAATTGTAGTCCGCAATCCAAATAACAGATTTAATAATTTAGTAGCCATATGGAGAACAATAAAAAACTCAGCAAATCTAGATAAAACAATATTTTATCATATATCAGAATTAAAATAGCGTTCAGGACACCGCCGAAACAAGAGAAACAGTGTGGCAAACTTTTTAAAACTTCTATAAAACTTTTTTTTAATAAAAAAAAAGTATTTTATATAATTTGCCACTCTGTCTTTTATTTCGGCGCTGTCCCCAACACTATTTTAATTCAGATATGAAAGAATTCAATCCTACTAAAAATTTTTATTTAAAACTAGCTTACCCGGGCCACGCCTTGCTCTGGCTTCCGGTTAAATGGCTCGGTCACACTACCATCGATTGTCACTTTTCCCCGGGAATTTTTTATCCCGCTTTCCTGCTTTCCCGTGCTTTCCTGCGACGCATGCAAATACGCATTTACTGAGAAGGGAGGGGGTTCTGATCTGACGTCAGCGAGAAGGTTGAAGGTTTCTCTGAGTGAATGGGGGATTTGGAGATCGCGGGAATATGCAAAAAGTAAAAAAATGTACGATCTGATGATCGTAGGAGAGAAACAGTTGGCATAGACCATCTCGGGAATGTAGTGAACAAATTCCCAAAATTTCATAGTGATCGGATGAATGGTTTAGGAATGCATAAAGAACATACAAACAAATAAACAAACATCTTTTCATTTTTATATATATAGACAGGCTTTCCTGCAGAGCGTGTCATGACTGTTTGCCCATTTACACGGAATAAGGGGCAATGTATTTTCCGCAAAGTAACATCGATTTGAATCTAGTGATTGACTGAAATGATTGAGACAATATGTCAAACTGTATAATGTCCTAAACGGATTGTAGCTATAGAAGCCAATTATTTGTAATCATTTACACACATTCGACGAATTAAAAGTCAGTATTACTTAATATAGTTCTTTATTTCGAAAAAAAAACTATCAGTCAAATCTTACATGAGACAATATTCATAACATACGGAGAAAACCGAGCAACGTATAAAAAAAAGAAATATTTGGGTGAGAGACCATTACGAAGTGAAGTAAGCATTAGGGTGTACATTTCCGGTACAACTACCCCAAAAAAGTTTATCATTTGTGACGTCATTCGGATACGATCGTAAATATTTTTTTATTATTAGATACTAATAATACCGTTGCACAACAATTTCGCTGAAAGTCGTAAGCATGAAGGAATTTGACACAACGAAATATGTATGGAGAAGAATAGTTTCCGGCATGCATTGATATTTTTACCCCGAAATTTGAAAGTGAAATCGCAGTGAAACATTTTCCAGATACCCGTTCAGATTATTGGAAACCCCTCACCATGTACTTAACGCCCATTTTTCTCAAATGCTTTGAAAAACGGAGCAAATCATAATTTTATTAATTCTCATCGACATTGTGCAGACTTGAAACTAGCAACGGCTGACAACGGTACATTATATTTCTTGTAAGGTTCTACGAATATTCTTAAAAGTATAGATTTTACAAACATAGTCAAAAATGATCCGCCATGGTCATAGAAAAACGGCTAAATAAAAATACAATAAAGGTGCTATGCTGAGGCGAAGCCCCAGACGTAGCAGAATCCTCCATATACTACATGTATAGAAAAACACTGATAAAACAAATGGTGATCGCTTTAAGACGTCTTTCCAAAATAACTCGCATAACGCGCTCACCCGGTTGGAAATAAATGAGTAGAAAAATTGCTTAAATTAGCTAGTTTTTCAAAATTAACTTTTCTTTAAGCAATTTTCTAAACAAGGAACGCAAATTCTACCAGAATTAATCAATTTGATTTTTCTAAAAAAAATTAATACCATCGATTTCTAAATGAGTTACAAATTACAAAGTTAGTACATTCATAAGAATTCCTAATTGATCCAAACTTCTTCTTTTTCATAGTTTTCCCCTCCCTCCTCGAATCCCCGAATATCCTGTTTGAACTGATCAGTGATGACCGGTCAACTTCGAGAAAAAGACGTCACACCATGGGGGATTTTCTCGAGAGGACAAGCCAGTGATTTGTACTCAGCGAAAGTGGAAGTGGAAGGGTGAGGATGGAGAATTGTTACAGGGGAGTCTCTCTCGTTGAGGGCAACACTCGACGACGTTGATCGCCGCCAACAAACACATCCTATGTCTTCATCTTACACAGGTAGCGAAGCTGCAACATTTTTATGTCGCTATTGCCATCGATCTTGACCACTCCCTCCATGTTGTCGATGCTGAGCAGGACGCCAGAATTTTCTCGCTCGTCGCCCAACACCACTTTCACCTGTAAAAGAGTGACGAAGAGATTGGTGATGTCATTGTGTTTGATCTATGGGCACCACAAACTCGAATACCTGTTCTTTTATTTTCTGGTGGTTTTATTTGCTTTTGCTATTCGATGATTCGACTGATACACATGTGAATCTGTCTTCGATGACGCACAACCCGACTATGACCAGAATTCATTATATAATTGCCCCAGTGAAATATTGTTCCATGTTCCCTGTATCGGCTCACTGCCTGACACAAATTAATTTTCGATTCTGTCGATCGACACTCACCCTGTCTCCTCGTTTGGGTATCACCGGTTCCAGATGCTCGCCCAAGATGTTCACCACACGATCTTCCTCAGGCAGGAAGACCGAGCACATAGCACCCTGGATACAAGGAAGAAAGATTGTTATTGATTTTGTCGTCACTTCTTTGTTATCATTCACCGCGCTGTACAATCGAATTAAAAATCTCTTAATTCATCTATTTAATTAACATTGCATTTAAAGAGGCGTCCATTTATTATACTATACTTTTAATCTTGCGTAAAAAAAACATATTTTTGCAAACAGTCTTTGTAATAAAAATGGGGGTTGTGCCCTGGACAGGCCGGACGAAAAAAGACGGAACAAGAGTTGGCAATAACTCTTCTAATATAATAATAGGAAACAATTATCTGAAATGAAATAACTAAACTAGAAAAACGTGGGAACTGACGATACAGCAAAGTCTTTGGAATGTTGCATTTAAAATGATGTAGGATGCCCTTTTAATAGTCATTCAATCCTGCATTTCTAAAAAAATATGTCCCTTCATTTCAAATATTGCATGTGAATTTGTTTAGAGTATTTAAGGTGACCTCAACGTGCAGTTCTTACCGAAACGCCTCGAATGGCGCCAGTCTGTCCAACCAGCCCGGCATCGTCGTGGGTGTCGCGGATGCGCACTTCGATGTCGGTGGTGTGCCACTCCTGCAACGAGATGGTCTCCAGTCCGGCGCCGGGAGTCTGTGGCACGAATGGTGACTGCGCGCTGGGCGTCATCGGCGAGTAGACCATGGGCGAGCGACCAGCCGGCGACGGCTGGTAGGTGGCGGGACTGGGTGTGGCCAGGTACCCGGAGGGGCTGGGCGTGCCGGCTACGAAAAACAGCAACCAATTAGAAAAGTCGAGTCTAATGAAAGCGGGGCTTGAGGGCCGAGGGTGAGGGTGGCCTCCAGACACTCACCAGTGCTCTGATATCCGGAGGGCGAGGGGGTGGGCTGGTACGGCGAGTAGCTATGCTCAGAGCTGTACATGCCGGTGCTTCCCGGCGTCTGTGGCGTGTAGGGACCACCCTGAGGTGTCTCCGGCTGGTAACCGGGGGTCGACGGATTGTATCCGGGAGAGGGCGACGGCTCGTCGAATGGGTAGCTATCAAAGTCTTGATTCCTAAAATCGGGCAGCGAAACTATTGCATGTGGTTGTGTTTTCATCGAAACAGTCAATACGACTTACTAAGAATATCTTTTGAAAATATGGCAAATAAATTATTTCCCAACATTAAAACGGTCCAGTTAAATGAGGAACAGTTCCTCTAGGTGGGGAAAACTCAGAGATTACTGCGGTACCTGGATGGAGTGGTGGCATTGTTAGGATCCCAGGCTCCAGTGGGATTAGGTGTCCTGCTGCCGTCGTGCAACGGAGTCTGGCTTCCGTAGTGAGGCGTCCGATTACCTGGTGGATATAAAATAAACCTAGCTTTAATTTCAGCTGATTCAAAAGATACCAGTTGTTCTAGTAGTAGGAGCCAAAAATAATAAATTGATTACAACTGGTGTTCTAGGCAAAAATGCACTGACTCCAATCTTTTAAATAAAATTGTAAAGCGTTCAGTGCAACACATCAGACTCTCAATTTTATTAATAAATTTCCAGGTTTGATCGCGCCAGGAGGCACCTACCGTCATAAAGCGGAGTCTGTGACCCGTACATGGGCGTCCTGGAACCACCTCCGTACAGAGGAGTGCCGCTGCCATAGCTGGGTGTCCTGCTGTATGAGGACACGCCGCTCTTGCTGGTTCCGCTGCGGAGAATCGAGACAAATCGACAATTCAGCACAAAATTCCATCGATTCAGTAGATATTTCAACTAGAACAATAACAAAACAACTCACCCGACCACTGTGATGCGGGTGCGGTCCACGGAAATGGTCTGACAACCGGAATGCAGCTCCACACGTGCAGTCGATTCCGTCGCGTCTTTAACAATACCGATGTGTCCTGTAAGATATGGAACGAAACCACATGAAGAGACAAACAACCGAGCTTGCCAACTGCAAATAACATTATTTATAACGACATATCTGAAGTTGGTAACTCTGTTCTTTTACCCAATACTGTCCTGGAATGATGTCCTAAAATATCAAACTACCAAAAATACAGATGACAAAATAAGACTGAAGATACGCTGTAAACGAATAAACTGTCTCACCTTTGTACGATCCTTGGGTGATCTTAATTGTCTGGCCGATGAGCTCGGTGTCTCGACGATTGCGTCCACGCCCAGCGCCGCCAAAACCGCCGCCACGACCTACACAAACATCATTTCAAATTATTCATCCAGTTATCATTTTTAACAGTAGGACTCGTCGTAGCCCAGTCGGTATTACGACCGACTGTGGCTCGGCGGTCCCGGGTCGAAAAATTTAGTATTTTAAAAGAAACGAATATTAATGTTTGATATTTTTGGCTCATGTGTTCTGTTCAGTATACTTAAATAAATATTAAACATTTTTCCCTGCCACATTTTTAAATTTAAATATTCGCTAAAAAATATCTGTCCTACCGGAATTTGTCCGTGATCAAATTGGAAGGTTTGTAACTAATTTTTACCTGGTCAGCTTCCTGTTGGAAGGTTTGGAAGATGGAGCGACAAGACCCCAAGATAGGTTTTTACCTGGTGAACTTCCTGGCGGCGCACCTCCGGCGCCAACCTGTGGACTCCCGCCGCTGGCCGGGTGTGCTGGACTGGTGAGCCTGGGCGACATTGGAGTGTAGCCGCCAACCATCGGAGTGCTGTTCGGCTGAGTCGAGTGGAACGAAAGCGAGAAAAAACAACAAAAAATGGGTCACAAAACTCATCCGTTGATCAGAGACCAATCCAACAATTACAAATATAAAACTGCCGACTCACCCGGGAACCTCCAGCCAAGATTAGGTGACGCGTTTTGCACACGAAAATGCCACCGTTGTCCAGCATCATGCGCGAGTGCAGAAACGCGAAACTCCGATACAGATGCTTGATCTCACCCTGACGACCCTGTAACACCAGTCACAATACACAAATTAATCTCTGGCAATGCGACAGAGATCTAGGAACATTGTCTACCATTGTTAGTTCACACTTACGGAGTGAGGCCCGTCGATGACTTTGACAATGTCTTTCACTTGAATGTTGTTTGACTCGGAGTCTAGTGCGACGGCGTTGCGCGAATCTCGTTTCTTGAACACGGACTGGTGCTTAACGCTAACCACCTACAAAAGAAAGGTAATCAGTTCCATGCGGAGACCCTCAACAA
The DNA here is from genome assembly GCA_034698785.1 of Mycogona germanica. Lineage (NCBI taxonomy): Eukaryota > Metazoa > Arthropoda > Diplopoda > Chordeumatida > Chordeumatidae > Mycogona > Mycogona germanica. Next base: position 8,375 of record JAQGBY010003343.1, read on the forward strand.
AGACAGCCATCACTCATAAAATTAAAATCCCAGATAAAAATCAAAAATTCAACAAGAACTCCAAAGATTCACGAAATTTCAAGAAAATCCTTGTGGCATCAAAATTAGTTAAACGTTGAAACAAAACATTGTGAATACAAAATGGTGATCTCAAAATGGTAACTTTGATTAGAACAAGTTTTGTATATTTCTTTCATGACATAAAAAACTACGAATGTCTCGGAAAGTTCCAAAGGGGATGAAGTCTTTTCAACTTGAGACATGCTTTCCTAAAAAGATTATGCAATTATCGCACGTACCTTTCCATGATTGTTCAACACCTGGAAATTCTCGCGCTCCAATCGCACGATAACTCCGACGTTCTGGGCACTGGTCAAAAAGAAGAGTTAGTAGCGCCAACAACTAGACTAAAAATATCGTATGTCAAACGAAAGTCATCGTCAACTTACTCGAGCTGGACGAGATCTCCCCACTGGAACTGGCCCAGCGAGTCCACGCCTGTAGCCATGTCGGTACAGAGTTGCAAATCTCGGGGAAGAACTTTAAGCTGGCAGACGCAAACGATCAGTAAAATATTTTTAAAACCGACAATAATTATTGCACACCTATTTTCTAGACATCTTACCCTCTAACATACTATTAGAACATTATGATTTTTTTTTCAACAAAGATTGCTGCATTAATTGCGAAAATTAAACAATTAGAAGTTGAGCCGATTACAGATTAAGGTCATCTAAAGCAGAGATTTTTAAGCAAATTTATTCTTGTTTTCAATTAATAATTTTCGAAACGAAAATAATAAAATTGTTTGATGAACCCCACCACCAACACCTCCAGGGAGGGCGCCTCTACTTCACCCATATTTCCAACAGAGGGCTCTATGCTCAGCTTACCTCGTGCATAGTTAAATCAGAGAAGAGCACGACTAGGTTCTCCTCAACACGAACGATGAGCCCGGTGTCGCCCTCGTAGCGACCTGCAATGACCTTCACGTGGTCGCCCATCTTGAAGTACTTCTGCAACTCGTTGGCTTGGAAGTCGAGCGGATCCTGTGAAAATCGACACAGAAATTGTACTCTCCACCAGAAATCGCTCTCTGCTTCCGCTGCTCTCGGCGCGGAAGAGTAATCCGGCGTGACAGAACAATGGCGCGCAAACCTTGAGATCTTCGTGCTTGGGCATGACGGTGATCTTGTTGCCGTCGATGCTGATGATCTTTCCCTGCAGGTGCACCAACTCGCCCTGGGCCACCTCCACATTGTCGCCGGTGGCAAAACTGTGTCCCTGGTCCTCGGTCTTGGGCTCGGCCAGCTCCAGGTCAGCACCCTCCGGCTGCTCCTCGAACTTTTCCAGCTCGGACAGGGTCGGCTTCACTCCCTCAGCAATCTGCCAAATAAAACGACAGGCATGAACACCAACAAACACTTCCGTACAGAAACACACTCGGTCAAAGAAAATCTCAATTTCTCTTGCATTTACGGACGGATCAACGAAGCTTACTCATAATTATTTTTCAGATTTCTAAGGCCTGAATTTTAAAAAAAAGTCGGCCAAGTTTTAAGTGCAAAAACAACAGACTCACTATAGCAGACATTGCAAAGTGCTTGTACAGGAATCCTTTCCTCGTGTAACGGTTTCCCTCGAACGTCAGAAAGTCACCATCCGTGTTCACCTCTCCACCAATAGATCTGAAATGTTGTGAAGTAGTTTTTGAGATCGATCCATTAAAAAAAGAGCACCAATAATCGTTTACAAAAATCAATTTTCACCAACCTGATGAGATCCAAGTCGAACAATTTAAGCGCCGGTTTCTTCTTCTTTTTGCGCTTGAGATCTTGTTCCTGTGGCAACCAGATATCCACACAATCAGTACGGAGCATCGAGCATTTACTAAAGGGTGGCATATGGCTCCCGAGAGATTGGCCACCAGGTGGCTGGCACTTACATTGGTTGTGTTGCGCAGCGCCCCTCGAGGTCGCGTGTAGTCCACGCGCGGGATGAGCTTGAGGTGGGCCTGGTTCTGCGAGCTGTCCACGTAGTCCACCTGTGCGATATCGTCCTTGTAGAGGCCGCGACGCAAACGCACCCACGCCTTGGGCTTAAGCACCATCTGCTCCTTGACTACCCGAAGCACGTCCGTCATCTCCTTGATGGGGACCATCTAACAAACAACACGTAACATATAGCGCTATTATTTAAGGAAATATTGAAGATGAAAAACTTTATTGAATTATGGTCTTTATCAGCTCGTCTAGCGCAGGGGACCTCGTCCCCTTAGCCGCCCAACTCATGCGGCACAATGGATTAACGTTTATTTCAACCAGAGCTTGTCAGAGCACTCTGTGACAAATGGTAGAAGCTTGATTCTGAATCAGTTCCGACGCAGCGCAGCCGCGGCTGATAGACCGAGACTAATCTAGCAAGACGAGCATGCATAATTAGAAATACACTGAAGTAAAAAAAAGACTCCTAACAATCAGAAACGAACATTGTCTGGTAAAAAATTGAATGTAAAAGTTTTTAAAAAATCCTAAAACTCGGATGTGATATGCTCAAAATTGTAATACTAACAGTTGTACTCTGTATATCACCGTTTAATGGGTAACCGTCGTTACCATGTAATTGGTGCCGGTGACATACAAAGCATACAACCTTTTGTATACATTTTTCTCATTTAATATTAGTACATCATGTTTTATCTAACATTTTTGAATTTTTCCATTTCAATTTTAATTAAGGAAACAGTCGACATTAGTGGTGACTTACCTGCTGTGCCCACTGGCCCATGCGCAGGGTGCCCACATTCTGAATACACTGCTTGACGTGGGTCAGCTTGAAAGCCTCCACGTAGATGTAGCCCTTGACACTCTCCACCGCCACCACCGACTTGATTTGCAGCGGCTATCAACAAGAAAATTATTTATTTTTTAAAAACACCCAATATAAATTGCGCGCGCACACACACTGTAAGTGCATCAAGAGTTGAAAATAGCCACCCTCCCCCCACGTACCTCATCCGTATTCTGGTAGGTGATATATTTGCGCATAAGTTGCATGGCCGTCACCTTTTCTTCGCCGATACGACACTTGACCATCCACAAATTTGGATCCCTGGCGCACGAGAGAAAGCAATCATTTTTAAAGAAAGGTCACTCGAAACACCTGAACCATTCAATATCTGTACCTGAGCGTGCAGAATTACTTTACAGAATTACGTTCGTTACAAGTCTGCTAGTCTTTATTACCCCTAACATCTTTTGACTAAGGGTGTCATGAAGCTTCACTGTTACATTCATATTTTTTTTTTCCAATCAACTTTGCAATATCTGCTAGTTAAGGTAAAATTGTGGCTGATCTTGGCTTAGCAGAAATAGCTGAATATCAGAAATGAGTACAAATGTGCGCAGTTCACAGCGATCCTGCATCACAGCATCACAGCATCCTGATTCACCAATTTTGCGCAGGAGTTTTTTTTTAAGCCATCTCGCGTTCAGTTTTTATTCGGATGTTCGGATTTATGATCTCTTGGCCACTAGGCCAACAGAAACAGTCGAGTAGGACATTTCTTTTAGGAAAGTCTTTTTTTTTTTTAATTCACTAAAGTGACGGGTCACAACAGGAAGATTCTGTACCCCTCTTTTGATTCATTTTAAAGACCTGTATTATTTCTCAAAACGCTAAAAAAAATCAAGTTAAAGAGAATTTTAATTTATTGGGTGGGGCTAGCCTGTTACTTACTTGACACCGGGCAGCAAGGTCTGCTGAGTGATTTCCTCGGATAGTTCACCGTCGCCGTCTCCGAAGCGACGTTCCGTGCCTCCCTCCGCATATTTTTTGCGGTAGTAGTCCTCGATTTCGTCTTCTTTCTGGTGGCTACAAAATAAAAAATAGAAAATAGAAATAAAAGATAGGATAGACATAATATTTTTTTATTGATCGACGCCACCGGTAGTAACCAGCCTGGCACTGAGCTGAAGAGTGAACACATACTTCCACATCTGCAGACGACGTTGTCCTTCGATATCTCGGGCGGTAGGTCCACCCTCGTTTGCTGTCTTCTTGTCGATGATGTCCTCAGCACCCTCCTCCCATTCTTCGTCATCTTCAACGTCATCGTCTACCTCGGCCTCGTCAATAATGAAATCGGTTCTGGAAAATGTATTTTGGAGAAAACATGAAAAAAAAGAAGGTCCAATTTAAGAAACACCAGGAGTTTCCCCGGATCTAAACGTAAAAGTCTCAGGGTTAACTTGGAAATGAATCACAGGATTATTGAATAAGACAAAATAACAAAATATTAATGAATTCTTTTTGTCAAAATATACGAGTTCTTTGGCAAACCCTAATTGTCGCACAGCACAATTTCAGATTGAATTAAACTGTTAATTTTGAGAGTCGGTTACTAACCTGGCCGATTTCCGCTTCTTTCGAGGACGGTCATCATACTCTTCTTCTTCCTCCTCGTCGTACTCGTCCTACATGATGAAAGTTGAACACCCAACAATTTATAAAAAAAAATTGCGTTTTTAACGGCTAGGTCAGTTAAGGCAGGAACAAGAATCGGCCACTTCAGACCAAATTTGTGGGAAAAAGAATTCGCGCCATTTACGCTTATATAAGTAAAATCAGGAATCAAAATCTTTGCTTTAAATGGCTTCGTACAAGCGTGAATCTCACGATATTGAGTTTTTTATTTTCGCATTACAACGTTTGTTGGGATTATTGCTCTTATTTTTCTTTGTTGGCGAATTTGAATTTGCGTCACCCATTGCAACTTTCTATTCGAATGGGCGCTGTAGGAACACAATTCTAGGCGCGTGACTGACCTCGTCGTCGAGGTCCTCTCCTTCCGGTTCCTCCTCGTCGCTTCCCTCTGCTTCCTCAGCTTCCGCCTCCGCCTCGTCCACCTCTTGCGCTTCATTGCTCTTTACGCTGTTGTCGTCACTGTTATCACCTGGAATTCCAGAAAACAGGACAAAGTTACAAATTATCTAACTATGGTCAACAGCAGGTGCAATAAATAACGTTCGACCTGAGAAAAATATCGACGTCTTCGACGACTCACCCGCATCCGCCTCGCCTTCAACGTCACTGCCCGCGGCTTCGCTGCCGCCCGCATCGCTGCCTCCCGCGTCACTCCCGGCTTCGCTCTTCACGTCGTCGTCCTGCTTGCCCTGCAACAACCAGAGATGAGAAGAGTGTCAAGCGCCTTTGGAACAGTGGCGCCTCTAGCATAACCACTCCAATAATTATCCTCACCTCGCTCTCGCCACCACTTCGATCGCTTTCGGCGTCCGAAAAGACGCTTCCTTCGCTGTCCGACATGATTACAGGAGATCTACAAAAAATGAAAGTCCATTTTATAGAAACGATTTTTATAACTGGCCGCTACTTCCCTCAAAATTCCCACTACTAGCTAGTCAGGATTCGAAATTATCCTCAATTAATCGAAAATTGTTTGATTGAACTGAACGAAAACAGATTTTTTAGTGTGTGTAGAAAATAGGAGTAATTCATGATTCCTGCTTCCTTAAAATGTGACTTGGCTAGGAGGCTTACAGAGCCATTAAAATAAAACTACATCAATTTAACAGGATTCGAAATCGATCTCTGGAGTCCAAAAACCAATGAGGCAAATTGAAACTTTTTTCTAATAGTTTAACAGAATGCGACCCTCCTCGGAATTAAAACAGTTAAACTTGTGCTGAAACACGCATAGCAGAAAAGAACTTGGCGACAAGTCAACTTAGCCTAATCCGCAACTCTCCCACGTCAGAGCTGACGTTGGCACATCAAGCAAGAACAAAAAAACGCCTCAGATGGCGAGAAATCTTTGAGCCAGTCGTCAAAGAGCATGCAACATAAGCTTGGACATAAAAGTTGATGATCAAGTTGACGCGTCACTGTGTGCAACACCGTGAGTAAACCTAGGTCTAGCCGCCAAAAGACCTAGCCTACATGTATGACAATTTTGGAATCGTCCAGTTACGCGAAAACATATAGGATGTAGGATGCCTGTAGACAAAATAATGCATTGTCTTTTTTGTAATTAAAAAAACGCTGCCGTCGGCAACTTCCAGTTATACATAAACATATTTTCTCTAACAAATGACGTCCGTTCTCAGGCCGTGGCCTGCCTAGGCCTAGTTGGACACAGACCATTCCGGCGTCATTTGGAAGACAATTTCAGCAATATCTTACCTGTTTCTTAGACGTTTCGCTCGAGGTTCGTTTCTATAATCGTCACACTACATAATATCCATAAAAAGATCCGAAATCCTGCCTACAAAAGGGGAAAACTGGACTGAAATCGGCTAAGCGACTAACAACAATATTAGGCCTAAATCCGGTTTTACGAGCGAGCGTATGCCCTGCCCTCTGCCGGGAAACGATGCTGTTTCGGCGCAGTTTTGGAATAGCAACGTTAGATGGCGCTAATGTTCGAAAGTAGATTTTTTCTTCTAATTATTTTCCCTCCTAAATTTGAATTTGATAAATTAAATTGTAGTGCGATAAATTAAATAAAAATAATTAATTTCATGATATGGAATTTCAGAAATATATAGTTTTCAAAAAAGATGATACTGGCTACGAAGTTAAAAATTAAGACCTCTGGGAAATATATTCAATCAACTCGAAACGAACAAAACTGGATTTCTGTGTAAAACGAGTGCACCACTGTTATTTTGCCAATTTTTATTTTCAGTATAATCAAACAAGTTCTTTAAAACATTCCTCCCTTTTTCGAACCAACAGCAAAAAAGAAAAAGGAAAAATGTCTTCCAGATTACAAATAACACTTGATGGAAGAATACAATCAATATATTCAATATAAAAATATCACATTCGCCCGATCGTGGATCTTCGCCACAACTAAAATTACCTCTAGCCATTTCTTCGCAACGACCAACATACCATAAAAATATTATAAAGCCTCACTAAATACAGAAACCGCGTCTAAACTGTTTCCCAAATTGGAAACCCGGAAAAAAGAAATTGCAACCGGTTAGCAGAGAATCCTTAGTAGAAATAAAACGAACAATTTTACCGATCATGAGTAATACTATTACTAAATCCAAGTTTAATATAACTGGTATTTATAATTCGAGAATAGTATTTTCCTATTTAATATTAAATTGATCACTTGGAATGACAATTCACTTAAGCAAGAACCATGATATAATACGAAGCACTAGCCGAGTCAGATTGTAGCAAGTTCGGCGTTCAACCGAACATTTTGATAAATATTTTGTGCACTAAAAATAAACATTGCGACACATAAACGGATGTCATCAGCGTAAAATTCAGTTCGGAATTGATTTTAATCCAGATTATCAGTTTTAAGTGATATACCACAATTGTATTTGCAAGATTGGGGAAGCAAGATTTAATTACTAACATAAAACACACAAGACTCGTTTATCTTATTTTATCTTCGGGTGACTCTGGAAATGGATGAGTTTGATAACTAAAAAATTAAGAAAAAACCTAACACGTTAGGCACGCACACCTCTAGCAAGGAAACAATGTTTTGAATCGACCATACAAATTCAGATAGACAACTGGTCTTCGCAATCAAAAAGAAAACTTTGTTGATCATACCAGCTCGATTATAATCCCCTACACCAATAGGTTAATAGGAATTGAAAAAATAAACACGAAACAAATTTATTAACTAAGTTTTCCCCACTTTCAAAGTAGGTAAGGCCCAAGACATTGGAGAGTACACGCGATGAAAGGAAAGTTTGTGATTTAACTGAGGAAAGAATTTTCGGGGCCCTGACCCGACAAATGTCCAATTTCAAATATTAAAAAACTGAGATAAACCGTTAAACAAAATCCATAAAAAAAATAATGGAAGTTGTCGCCCGATTCCGGTTTAACCATCATAGTTCGCAAAAGGTTGCTGGCGAAGACGTAAGCAACCACAGACTAGTTTTTGTCCTTTTGTGACCAATAGTAGAATAGCTCAATTTCTTAGCTTAATTACACCGATCATAAAAAGTATGATCTCCAAAGTTCAGGACACAACTGGCTGCAGCGTCATCAATTGCACTAATATTGTTTCTGGCTTCGAGTCACACAGTGACTATCCCAACTCGAAACTTAAAATTTGAAATCGAATCAAAGATAATCGTCCTGCTTGGCGTTTCAGCACATTTTCACCAGTACCCCGGGATCGAAAAACTAACAGCCGGCGCCGAGAATCGAACCTGGGACCGTCGCACCGCGAGTCTGCATTGACAAAGCTGCAATACTAGGAAAATAAAAGTGTGCTTCTGATTTCAATCGCCGAATCAGTATTCAGAAGCCATTATCCGGCCAATATAATTCAAGAAACAAATTGTACCAAAAACCTCAAACTACATTTGAATCGAAATTAATAATTGTAAAAATTTCTTTCCTTAAAAATTTGACCACACTTCGGAATTGTCCAAGCAATCCCTCAGCAAGCAACGTGCTTGGCAATAAATTAAGACTTAATTAGCAAATAATTACAATAACAAAAACACACAATTCACTTTAGAAATATATACATATATTATACATATATATATATTAATTATTATTACACATCACATATGAGGACCATCACACAATCGCAAATAGTAATTGTTGGGATGCGACAGTGGATCAAGTTTGCACATTCGAAAAGTGAACGAAAAATGCACGAAGAAAAAATAAATAAAACTACTTTCAAACTGCATTCATGATCAATATATATATATTCGTAAATATACAGTATATGTAATATTAACTGAAAAGAACCGTGCATCGGCGGCAATAATGTTTCGACCAACATTAATTCAAACTATCCCCCGACACCGGAAACAACTTAGACCAGAATCGGTGCACTTTTAGTCTCAGCAGAAGGGTGACGCCGTCGGATCGATGGTCTTAAAGATCTCCTTGAGGGACGTGTTGGAATCTGCCAACGGCGTCTCATCGTCCATCACCACCTCGCCGTCCATGGTCAGCATGGGCGCACCACCGGAAACCAAACCGACATGTCGCCGTTTGGACCTGTTTCGGCCACCGCCCTCGCCACCCGATGACGACGACGATGACGACGCCACAGCCTTCCGTTTCTTGCCGGAAGACGTCGACGATCCATCGGAAACCAGTTCGATGGCTGCGCGCGGCTTACGGTCGTAACCGCTGGCCGTCGATTTGTCATCTGTGTCGCCGTAACCCAGCGGCGACGAGTAGTCCATGGTGGCCTTGCGCAGTCGAGGCTGCGACGTTTTGGAGGGCGCCGTAGCAGCCTTCTTGGGCTTACGAGTGGCGGGTGAGGCACTGGTCAGTGAAGGAGTCACGACGTCGCCTTTCTCTTCGACTGGTGCAACGACGATTGGAGTGACGGCCGACGGGGGCTCAGGAGACTGGCACTCGGACGGTGGGGACGCTGGAGAAGAAACTCGACGGCTACTTGAAATGAGGGCCGCGATGGAGGGAAGCTGGGACGAAGAGTCGGTGATGACGCGTGGCGAGGCAGGACTGAAAGTGGCTGAGCTGGCGATGACCTTGGGCAGCCGCCGAACTAATGACTCGCCGCGGGCCGGCATGGTGGCGGCACCCAGTCGGTGAAGCCCGAATCGAGGCGTTGTTGTTGTTGGTGGTGGTAGGATGGTGTGACCAGCGCCGGGCACCACTTCGGCGGAAGATGCGACAGACACCTTGAGAGCACTGCCGTTGGTACTGGTAGTGCTGCTGGGCGTGGTATTGGCCAGCGCGGCCAAGGAGGGAAGGGGCGGAAGTTCCATCGGCGGAAGTGGCAGCGGCGGTGGGCGGGTGGCAGCAGACGCCTTCTCAGTCTTGGTAGTCACTTTGGTGTGCTGTTTGGTAGGGACCACTTGGTCAACAGTTTTAGGAGGTTGTGACAACACCTCCGACTTAATGACCACAGCGCTGGACGGTTTCTCAGTCTTGACCACAACCACCGGACCGGGAGCACTGTCATCCTTCTCAGCGCTACCAAGAGCGATTTGCCGTTTCAGACGCGGATCGGTGAACAACAGTTTAGGGTCGGACTGGCTCACGCGGATCAGACTGCTGTAGTTGGGATGCGAGATGGCGACCGCGTGCAGACGGTATGGGATGTGCTGGTAACGTGGGCTAGTGTTATCAGTAGCTGGTCTCTCGGCACTTCCATCGGTGGTGGAGGATGTAGTGTCGCAGCGTGGTGCTGGCAGAAGCGGAAGCCGCTCTCGCTTCATGGTCGACGGTCGCAGATCGGTAGCCACCACGTCGGTACTGCTGCTGACCTGGATTAGCCTAGGATCGCGGGTCGCGGGTGGTGGCGAGTCTATGGAAGTGCGGCTGGCCATGGACAGTCGCGGGTCACGGATGGCTGGTACGGCTGCGGCGGTACGTTGTCGCGGATCACGAGGGAGAAAACGGGTGTCGACGGTGGTAGTGGTGGTGGGGATGTTGACGGGAACCCGGTTCATAGATCGCGGGTCGCGGGCCCGTGGGTCGGGTCGAGATGATCGGGCGTGGTCAGAGCCGCGCGGATCACGACTGGTCGGGCCTAGTCGCGGATCGGCAACCGGTTTCGGTTGGTCTGATCGCGGTTCCCGGGTCAACGGTTTGGGTTGGTCGGTGTGGATGATGGGTTTGACATCAGCGGGCGCCGGACTATCCGAGCCGGAACCAGGCGAGCGACTGCTCTGTCCCATGCCGGCGATGGACTGCAGCATCTTGGTGATGTTGAAAAAGGGGGGCGGAGCGTCGTCAGACTTGGGCGCAGGACGAGGTGGGTCTGCGCGGGCAACTGGAACGGGCTGGTGGTAGATAGAAATTAAGATTTGGATCGTTAATGTTAATCTTTCATTTGTGTTAGTCAACAATTTGGTGGTTCTCTTAATTAATTCCAATGGAAGAGAAGAAGATCCTTCAAATAAATTCAATTCAAACCAGAAAAAAGCGTCAGTCCTCAGTACCGCACTTATTTACTAGTACATGTATATATATTTTTTTTTTCCAAACAACTGTCGTCAACTATACTACAGGCGTTCTATACCCCTCATGGTGCTTAGGCTATGTGAGGGGCATGTCCAGTACCCCGGGGATCAGAATTTTCGAGAGCCCACGATGGGAATCTAACCCAATATAAATAGAGTATTTTGTGTAGACGTTAAAAATATTTTATTCTAGAAATAAGGAAAAGAAATTAACAAAAAAATTCTCTCGTTAAAAATATTTT
>JAQGBY010003344.1:0-19578 GCA_034698785.1 Mycogona germanica
CCGACTGCCAACAATCATTGTTGCCAAGATTTATCGGTGTTTTTATAGAGAGAAAATAATTTTAGTCGTACCATTCCGGGGGCCATTACTGCGGCCCCTCAATCTCCGTTTGTGGACGAAACTGTTATGTGTATGTCTGTGTATGTACAAAATCCGACGCTGCCCTATCAAGGTGCCTCCCCCCCCCACTTTCCACCAACGTGTCCTTGTCATTCATTCGAACCTAGCTAAACGCTAGAGCGGAATAGTTCTATGACTGAGACCTGTGATTAATGAAAATTGCGGAACACACACTGCATTCTTGAGATCGGTCATATTCTTGAGATCTACCTCCTATCATATCATATCGGTCATTCTTGATATCTCTTGAGATCTACAAGTGTCGTTCTAGCGTTAATTCCATTACAAGTAATATTGAAATCCGCCAAATTTTTTAGCAATCTTATGTAAATGAGATCTGCTTTCTGCATATTTTAATTCGAATCAGTAGTACTACTCTAAATAATTTAATAATCAGGTTATTTTTGATATTAGTCGATAATTTGCATTGTTTAATTGAAAATTGGGTGATGGATAATTAATGACGAGAATGTTACTGGCATTTCCAATAAATTGCCAGTCTATATTTTAAGACATAGCAGATTGAAAGATGATGAAGCCTTCGAGGATATACGAGTAGGATATTCTGGATGCTGGGCACAGACTCGGAAAAACGGCAAACAATCACTAAAATAAGTGTAAAACATTTACTTATGTACTTCACATATGACAGAAAAACCTACGACAATTAAAATTAATTAATAGACTAGAGAAGAAACCCACTGTATTAGAATTACGTTTTACAAAAATCGTCAGAAGGAAAACCTACAGCAATTAAAATCAATTAATAGACTAGAGAAGAAACCCACTGTATTAGAATTACGTTTTACAAAAATCGTCAGAAGTGATGACAACCGAAATACTAAGTCTTATACATTTATTAATTTATTGTCGACACCTCTGACGATTTTTGTAACCCGTAATTCTAATAATGTTTTTTCTCCAGTTTATTAATACATTTTAATTACTGTAGGTGCTCCTGTCATACGTGAAGTACATAATTAAATGCTTTACACTTATTTTAGTGCTTGTGTTCCGTTTTTCCGTGTCTGTGTCCAGCATTCAGAATATCATACTCGTATCTTTTAAGACCCTTACGAACAACGAAACAACAAATAAATAAAAAAACCATTGGTGCTATTCATTTATCGTTAATATCAATAAACTTTAATTGAATTACCAAAAAATATTTATGACAAAACTCTAATTGTATTTGCACAATTTTTAATCTCAATGATTTTTTATTATTTTTTAACAGTCTTTTTTGAATACTTGAAAGCTGCATTTCATTTCGGATACCAATTATCATGAGTTGATATTTCTTAGTGACAATTGAAAATGTGTTTCTATTTTTTTAGTGCCATAATACCTTTGACCTAATATGGGTATTGTTAGTAGGAACCCGGTGGGGCAAATATCCGGGACAATATCGGAACCCCGGCCGGCCGAGTGCGCGCGCACGCACTGTAAGCCTATAAACCGCCCATACATAAAATAGGTCGCGGCTGGTGAGACGCCATTTCACAACAAGTCTGAGTGACGTCGCCAGTCTCAATTTTATTGGAAATAAAAGCAAGTATAATGGGTCACTCATGGATGCAACTCGATTGCCTGGCGCTGGTGGCCGCTTCCCGAGTGCTGGAGGAGAGGGTGAGGCGCAAATCGAAGCAACTCCCGTCGACCGGAAACTGCCGGCAGCCGGCTGCCAAAAATACTCTAACATTTAGGTGACGATAAATGACCAGGGTTGGGATCTCTATTTTTAACATCCGACAGGAATCGATATCGGAACTCAAGAGGTTGCTAGTTTGATCCACGAGGCGCTCCTATACCAGTTTACGCAAGAAAATAAATACCACATTCGTAAGACAATACGATAGCCCAGACACTTCTTTATCGGGTCATCTGGCTCAGACTCAAAGACAGCAGCAGCATCTCCGCTGCGACATCCATTAGTCGCATCAGCTGCCAGTCTAAGTGACAAATAAAATAGTAATTTGTATTAAGTTTGATTCGCCTAAGCAGCTAGTGGAGATCTATTTTCTATTTTACACATCGTGTGTGGAATGTCAGGCCTCAGGAAAGAGTATGAAGCATTTGCCATAGATGATTGCAACATTGCGAGGAATGCATTTTTGGATAGAGCCGCTACAATGATTTGCGCCAGAATCACACGCACCATGCATGCACTGGATACCGGGGACGGCGAAAACTGTGGATTGGACGAATCCGCTTCATCGCGAATTTTCTAGACGTCCGTAGTTTTCTCATCCAGTTCTATACACGCGACCTATACGCAGCAAAAACATACTTCAGATTTGCTGGCGCGTTGCTAATTGAAATCGGGTTGGTCTCTCTGCGCGCGTCGCTGCTGCCTAATGAATTCGTAAAACGTTACTTCATCCGTGTGTACATGTATAATCACCAAAGAAAAGAGGACCCGGTTTCTAAAAGTGTTTTTGAAAATTATCTGCCTGTTCTTCACGCACGTAGAGACGATATACATTGGCGGCGCCGCCCATTTTGGCTTTTAAAAATATTATTTTTGGATTCGCTAAGTGATAGGTTTTCCTTCGTGAAATTTTAATCAAATTCCGCCGGCGTTAATGCGCATTATTTTCACCTTCGTCATACGTTCAGTAATAACGGGGATTCTAATACAGTTTTTTCTGATACTAATACTTCAGTGGAAAAGTATAGCCGCCGTAGAAAAACAGTGTCTACATAGACGAGAGTACATTTTAATTAAACAGATGGAGGGGAGGGGGGGTGGGGTGTCGCCGACAATATATTGGATTCCGTATACTGTACTGTGAATGCAAGCATATAAAAATCTCGAAAGAAATATAACAAAGAATTGCCTGTTACAAACTAATGGATTATTAAGCGAGTCTTCCTTTCATCCTGAAATTTCAACTGGAGATGACAAGAGCGCCCCCTATTCATTAACGCGACTGTTCCAGAACTGTGCTGTTCGATTGTCGATTGTACGGAAGTAGCTACATACAATAAATAAACACAAATTTCAAGAATGTATTCAACCTATGTCCACCTTTCTTCGGATTGGAAATAAAGACGAGGGATCTGTGTCTGTGTCATATCAGGATCACGTTAAAGATCCCTACCCAGACATGACGACTGGACTCCTGGGACCCCTTGAGGCTAAAGAGACGAGTTAACCCCTTATTATTTAATTATAACATGTATCTACAAACCACCCGAAATATTTTACTAGTGCAATCTTTATTGACCAGAGGGCGACCTCTGGTGATGTTCAGGCGAATCAGCTTATTCGTTGCTATTTCCTTAGATCGTTGATACTATTATCATCAATGGTAGTATCAATAGTTTTGTTTTTGGGCAGTCGTTCAATAAGCGCTCCTTCCACACCAGTGAAAAATGATTTGAAGACTAAACACCTCAGGAGGGTACAATTGTAACCTGCTGCCACCTGACAAAATGAAGACATACACGTCACGTATTCCCCCCCCCCTAACACACATCACGGTATTCCGACTTGTCCCATTATGTGCTGCGCCAGTCAATGCTCTTCGTGGCAAAAAATAAATCCGAACCACCCTGTATAGTCAACAACGAATTGCGGAGAACCGAGAACTCACCTGGTGCCACTTTCAGAAACACCTGGTTCTGGTTATACGGAGTACTGCAGAATGCCAGCGAAAACAGAACGCACGTTCGCGCAGCGTTTCTCGCAACTCACTAAGGGGACACTGCGCTCGTTCCCCCAAAATCAGGCCCGCCCCCTTCTCCTCCTTCCCCCCGCATTTCTACGAAGTTCAGTGTATAGCAATTCGCGAGTACGGGGCACCACGCGGTTCGGCGAGGAAATAATATGCGAGTCTAGGATGGAAGCGCACGCTTTCTAATCAAACTCAATTAGACGACTTTGAATTCAGTGCGGCGCATGCTCTGGCACACACACACACACAAATCTTGAGAGGTAAGCCGGCGGTAAAGCACAATACTTGTACGAAAAAGACGTGCACGAAAAGTCCCTTCGCATCGGTGGTTAGTGAAGAGATGGAATGAGGAGAAAAAGATTGGTTGTGGGGATTCGTTAACTTGCCCCCCCCCCTACCAACCAACCGACCAACCAACTTCACCCGATTGTTCAGTGCACACCGCTGACAAGCACTCCGCAAATTTGAGTTTCCGGATTCGATTTCCGGCGTTGAGATGCAGAGCAGGTACTGATAACATTTTGCTCGAACCGTCGCTCGCACGAGCCGATTCGCACAAGATGGTGTTGGTGGGGGCTGCAATTTCCGTTATAGAGCAATCTGACTTGGAGTGTCCGGTGAAGTTCAGAACGCGAATTGGTTTGCTTCACCGATTCTTTCTAACCCCTCCCCCCTCCAAGGGAAAACGTCTGTCATCGTAATAACTAAAAAAGGTGGGGAATTTCAGGACTATAATTAGAAACTCGGCAACTAAGATAGTTTAAAAGTAAAATTTAAAAGATCTTCTCGAAGATAAATTAAGAAAGTAAAACTTTGCGAAACACAAAAGGATAACGTAACAACTCACCCAAGACTTTAGTCATTACCCAATCATCTTAAAAAAATATAACAAGGAATTTTTTTTAACGTATCTCTGGCTATCAATAGCTTTTGGAGCAACCACGCTCCTTGTCAGTTGAATTCGAAAATGGTGTGCTATTGTCATGGTAGTGTCGTATTTAAATCACTGGATGTTCATAGGTTATAGAGTGCATCTTTTTTTTACTCTCTCGAGCGCCATCTAGTGTGCTAGTGTAGGATGATGCTTTGAGTTAATCGTCTTATACATTGCGCTTTTATAATGGACAATTTGTGCTCGAGAACGCAGCGATTTTAACGCTGTTCGTATGCACTTAGATGACATTCGACGTTCGACGTCACTTTTATTGGATAACATGTTCAAAGACCGGATCCATAATTAGTTTAAGAAACGGACGGTTCTCTTTTTAATTGTTGTAAACTAGTTGACTACAATTGATGGAAACAAAAAAAAAATCTCAAAAAATGAAACCCAATATTGCTTTTTAATGCATTTATCCAATTCAAATGCGACGAGGAACTAACAGAATGCAAAGAGCTGTTTTTATTTTACCTTTACCATTGCACATAATACTAATGCTAAGGAGTGAGATTAAGTTGGGAGACATTTACTCAGTATTCGCTAGGTTTGTTTTTGTGTGACGCATTTCGACGAAAGAGCACCAAAGCTACGATTTCGCACCATAACTGTGCAACACGTCACTTCCGACATTGCGCTCGTTCATCGCCAGTTCTACTATTTCGCCTATTTCTTTGCCCTCTAGTTAACTTTACGGGTCGCAGTAGGTGGGGGCGTGGGGTCAAGTTTACATTGTCGGTCAGCAATGAAGATGGAATGAGAAATTCGGCGACTAAAACTACGCGACAGGTTAACTTAGATCCAATTCGATCTGGCGCCTAACTGCCCCGGCCTATGTGCGCACGAATCCATAAATGGTCAATGTAATCCTCGTAAATTGCTGTAACACCCGATAAAATGGTGGGCTGATGGTCCGTAAGAAGTGTTGGTCGGACCGAACTGGGATGAGCGAGCCGGCTGCCACGCCTGCGGTGGTCGTTGCAGCGTGTATCAGGTTCACCTGTCGCCGATTACCGGCAACGACGAACACATACACACCGCGTTTAATGAGTGGGGGGCCCATTTTTATATCCGCTGCTCCTCGCCATTCAAAGTGGACCGATTTTGCGCTCTTTACGCCACTGATCTGTAAGACTAGAGCACAAATTGAGATTTGTTGATTGTGTCTTCAACGCCTTGAAAAACATGTACATCTTAAGCAATATGAAAGTATCTTCTTTATATTAAAAAATAAAAATGGGGATTTTTATCCCCGGAGGTCGGACGAAAAAAGACGAACGAGAGTTTGCGATAACTCTTCTAAATTAAACTAGAAAAATTAACTAGAAAGCCGTGGGAACTGGCGATACAGATAAGACGATGACGATTTAAATCTAACAAATTTACCACATCCATTTATATTAGAACGTTATTTTTTTACTTCAATAAAGCCGAAGAAAAACTATTTGAGAACATCAAAATGTTTTCGATTTAATCATTCGAGACTGTCTGCTTCTCATTTTTAGATACTCAGAGGATCTTGGCAAAAGTTTGTCCAGTTTAGGAGGAACTTTTATTCTCAAAGTAGTTTTCTTTAACTAGATAGTGTTCTGGAACACGCCAAGACAGATATTATTTTAAGAAAAATGAACTAATTCCAATAAAATCAGTTTTATGTACTCTGTAACTGATGGATTAAAAGTGTCCTACTATCGGGCATCAAATCCACTATATTCTGATTTTATTGGAAGTAGTTTATTTTTCTTCTTAGTTTTCTTTAGTAAAACGAACGCACAGGATTTTTTTAATTGACTCAAAGCTCTACTCATACAAATCGCTTACAATGGTGCCCTCAAGAGGGGAGGTGCTCGTATGCAAGGACAAAATTGAGATATGGTTTCATCCTTTTGACCGATTGATCAGCGCCACCTGATCTAATCGCTTACAAAGGTATTCTCTGATATCTAACCCTCAAATTCGTTGTCCGTATATCTAGATGAGCATTGGAGCACAGCGAGTATGGACCGAGAAAGAGAGAGAGTGATCTCCTTCAATTTCGCTCTCGGCTGATGACTGCCGATCATTACCCCGAAAGTCGATAATGTGGAATGTTTTCTCGCTCGCTTGTCTCGGAACCAGGACCGAGTTCGGCCCCCGTTGTTGGCCAAACAACGCGCGCCGTCGCCTCCCGCCCCTTACCGTTCCACCGTGCATGCTCCCCCGCACATCAACGGCGCAAAACCACACTAACGGGTCTTCAGAGCTACGTGTGGCTATCTGTACGTGCGCCCTGGAGGGGTTGGCACGCATGCGGATGTGCACACACACACACCAAAAATATAAAAAAAACCCCGACAAGATCGAATGTAGTGTAGGTGATGGATACAGCTGTGGGTGCGTTTGTGATTTCAGAATTCTCGATTGGTGATTGTATTTTTTTAGTTTCAGAGTCTACGTTAATTAGTATGGTGTATTTAGTGATTGCAGTATTGCCTGGATGTTGAGAATATTGCTTTCAATTTCTTTAAGTCTGTAAAAATGTCGATTTCAGTTTAAAGTGTTTGTGCAACGGCAAATTTGATCCTGAAAGAAGTATGTGGATGTAAGAAATGTGATGATAATTTCAAAAAGTATTCTCAAAAGTGATTCCATTTTCAAATCCAAAGAAATTCTAAAATGCCCTTTTCCGATTTGACTTATTGTATTTGACAAACAGAATTTTTAATGCACTAAAATGTGTGCACTATTTCAAAGAGTATTAAAGTATTCATTTTAGAACACCTATATACACAAAAGTGAAACTTCCAAATATGCTTAAAGTTGGCTATTAACGTGCAAAAAATTGTTAAAATAACAGTCGATTAGAATAAGCACAGTCAAGTCATCGAAAATGATGATGAAAATGATGCAACATCTTTCCACTGTTGTCAACGAAGCTTATCCGCAATATGAAATAAAAATAACATTAAAAAAGGTGGTAGTTAATACATTTTCGCAAACTGTCTAAAAGCATTTGTTTGTGGACGCCGAATACATAAGAGAATAATTTTATAATTAATTAGAAGCACTCAAGGCACAACTGTCTGAGCCAATCTCTCAAGAGATTCAGAATTTCCCTGACGAGATTTTTCTGCAATCTTCAAAGTTATTTCCAGAGACCGAAAAATTAAAGTTTATTTGGTAATCCGTGGAAAATAGGTAGCCTAGGCTCAGAAGTTTTCTGCTGCCAGAGCCAGCACTCAAATTTGCATTTACCCATGTAATTGGACGAAACCCCAACTAGCGCGCATTATACCAATCAGATTGAATCGAGAGCTCCTTTTTCTCTCTCTCTCGGCTTCCACAAATCGGCACATCAGCTTTACCGGCAATTTAAAAGGAAGAAAAAAGGGGCGGGAAACACGAGTGGAGAAAAGAAATGGTCTAAGCTGATCGGTTGGTCTCGGGCGGGCAAGCATTGCATTGCATTGCAGGAATCCGTCGAAGCTTATCACGTCGACTAACGATGGCCTGTTAGGAGCACCCCTTCCCCCACTTCTTTTGTGCGCTTGTGCCAATTTAATCAATATTTGCTGGATCACACGTGTCTGGAGTATGAAAGCGCCAAAAGCTGAATGCGTTCGGATTAGGAACTAGGATTACACACGTTGGTGGTGTTCTCCCCCCCATCCCCCCGTGGGAGTACCCCGGCAACGATGTCGAAACAGGGTCAGAAATTCGTTATAACCTCTTGATACCCACGAGTAAATTTTGTTCTGGGCATTTTGTTCCCCGACAAATATTTTTAAATGTATCAATTAATAATACCCTTGTCAAATAAAACCAAATAATAACTTTCAATGCACGACAATTGCGTATTCGCCCTGAAAGGCTATCTCGTGAAAATTGCGAGAATTAATGTCGTTTCATCGTTTCATTTTCGCTGCATGCCATTTTCCATTTTCACAGTTATATTACTCTCGCTATCGCATGTAGTAGATATTTGATAGATAACATTTAAAAAAAATGATATCTCTGGAGCTGCAGTAATGCAAAGCAAAGTAACAAATGGGCAATCTCTTTAAAAACTAGTAAATGTTTGCATAATCTTATTCCACGTTCTGATTTCGAGATAGTCCCCTTGGTCTTGATATCGTTCGAACATGCAAACACTAAACTTGGAACCAGTGCAATACCATGATAATCACGAATGACTTAGGGAATGGTAGGATCTTTGAGCTATCTAATGAGAACGATTCTTAGATCTTCTTTTGATGTCGAACCCATCCTTCAAGTACAGACTGTATAATTAAAAAGAAAAACACTTTCGACTTGCTTCATCTGGATAAAAGCAGAATTTTTGAACTCTTTTTCAAAAGTACTCAATTTTTATAATACGTTTACTGTTTTCCGTCAGCTTGTACGGTAGACTTCAAATTTTTTTTTAATGAGCAAAGGCTAATGCTGAGTAAAACTTCATCTTAGGATTCTCTAGAGTAATATAAACTTGTACAGAGTCTGTAATTGACATTAGATTGCGTTAGTTGTGTGTTTTACGCAAGCAATGTGTCAACTTTACTATCGACCTGGTACCAGCTTAGAAATCTCGAGAAATAGTTTTATAACACAGGCAGCCATACATGTACGCGGATATCTACAGTCTTATGCCAATTAAGAACTCCAGCGCGAATATTCTGTCCATGTACACAGACGGCAACTCCAATTCACTATTTTCCACTTCCCGTACGAATCCATAGCAACGACCTAGACAGCACCCCTATCCATTCGTCGTCCTGATTTTCGCTTGTGCACATCGTGCGAAGGAGCAAATTGAAAAATGGGGTAGACTCGATAGATATTTTGTTCAAACATTAAAATACGAATACACACCGGCGCTCGCGGTAAAGTGAAACAGATTGAGAGCGCTCCAAATGAAATGAAATTCTGCGCCTATATCTGTAGGCCAGGTGCTGCCCCAACTACTTCGTTCCTCAGACGCTCAAGAGATTACTTTGCTTTTTCCCCAGAACGTTAATTGAAAAACATATTCTCCAAAGCTTATGATATACACTTTCGATCGATTATTCCCGAATATGTTTGTATTCTATGGCTGCTTGTGACAATATTTTGTGCAAATCAGTGAAAATAAGCACATACATGTACAAAAGTATATTCACGTAGATACCTGTACACCTTGTACAGTGTATATATTCGTACAAATGGATGGGTGTAGACGCTTTTGTGCACGAGTGAGCACCCCCCAAACCAATTGAAACGATACCAGTGGAAGATTTGGCAATGGCAAACTGAAATTAAAGAGCACCCTGTAAACTTTAATTGGACTTTTCATGTCCTCTTATTCTTCTTCTGCCACCCCTCAGTTTAACATAACCTAAATTTCTTCCAACTCCTGCATTGCAGGTATTGTGCTAATTTCGATTCAAAATTAGCAAAATACCTGTAACGTTTTGAGCGAGTTGTCGCCAATTTGCATAATTTACACTGCGACATATATTGCAATATAAGAAAACAAATGATGAACTTGAATTTTCGATAAAATACACACAACCAACCAAACATCCAAACATGACGGTTACGCCTGTCGTAGTAAATGGCTTAAAAAGTAAGGCAAAAGTGATAGGACTCTGCCACTTACCGTTACTAGGTCAGTGTTCGTCCTACATGTACATTCTGGAAGCAACATACGCCATGGTTGACACATTCTAACGCTTTAAGCTGCGGTCGTTCTGGTCACCACATTGCATTTACAAATAATCGTTCATAAATTGTTAATAATTGTAGCAGAAAATTGGCCCCCATCGTCATATCCACTCCTCTCATTCACTTACCACCACCATCCTTTTTCCAACGTTCGAAAACCGATACGCCATAACACGGCTCTCGACGGCCCAAGGCGACGGAAACACGGCCGCCGTTGTCTTCAAATCGAAGCCAATAGTGATAGTTCAATCGTCCAATGTATCCACACGAAAAAAACACTGCGATGTACCGCGCGATACAGGCGGAAACCACATAAAGAAGCATTTACTGGCGATTTCAGTTGAATGTACAAGCGTAGATATTATATATATATATACATGTACATCTGCTGTACGTACAGTGAGCATAGACATTTACTGTATATACGTGGATTACGCGTGAAGGTTTTGATCACGGGGGCATTTATTTTTCATTTTCTCTCCTTATTCGCGCTATATCCGCCTGCCGATCATCGAATATCGTCCAAATAAAATTACTCTGGTCCTTCGCGTGTGTTACACGGGGACAGTTCGTTTAATACGTTTGCGGTCGATGGTTGCTCAAAAAGTAACGACATTGTTTTAAGCGCCCCCTTTCGGGATGAGCGCGATTGAATTTAATTACGAACGTTTCTAAACCTTTCCAGTCAAGTTTATCGTCCATTCTGGCTGCTATAAACGAATCTCGGATTAGACAAATGATTGGATAGTAATTTTTCTTAGACAAATGTAACTCGTCCGATACATTCGGCCGTTCTGTAGGTTTTATTAATTCGTTTAGACATACTAGTCAATTATAATCGAATGTTGGGTGCGTGCAACCTTTTGATTTGCCTACTTCTGTTTTCGATGATACGGAGCGCATAATTGTGACATTCACAAATTTCTTATTTATTTCTAGTCAAAATGGTCTATAAATATATATTTAATTAGGCACCGTTAATTATTTCCTTAAGAGTTTACACGTTGCACTAATTACACGTTTGCAATTCGTCAAGGCCGAGAGTAGAGTATAAGGCAATAAGGTGGTCCAGCTCCTATCAGGTGCAGAAGAAGAGGCCAAACTAGAATGGTTATTGAATCACAATGTAAATATGACTCTTACTTTTAACTCCTACTTCCCCAGAGTGAGTAGTGGAACCACCTGACAGACTCAAATTCAGAGCCTGTTAAAATAGGAGCGGCATGTGCCAATTCTGTTCAATGTCTAAACGCACTTAGGGTATTAATGAACAGCGTTCAACTTTTTTGTTCGCTTGAATTTTTCGCTTGTTGGAGCTTAAACTAACGGTGAAAGGTAATGGAAGTGATCTTTCTAGTTTTGATTAGTAAAGCCTCGTTATAGGGTATCTTTAGGCACTGTAACTAAAATATTAATTTTAAAGGCGCAGCAAACATGAAAAGTGATTTCCTGCGTTCACGATAAAGTGATCAATGACTCATAATGAATTTTAATTCCGGATACTTTTGGAGTACACCTTAACTGGGGAGTGCGCCGGTCTCCAGCGAACATGAGCAAAGTTCACGCCAAATTGACCTTTAATTGGTCATTGGGTGCCCGCGACCGCGTTCCACCATCATTCCCGCGCATTAAAAGCTAGATCGCCGGCTATCATAACATTGATGCCGGTGCCGAACCCAAATATCATAGTTGACAGAGAGCATGCGTTATATAATAAACGTGTGGACTCACTCTCTCTCTTTTGTGGTCAGGTTTTGGCCTATTCAAGTGCAAGCCCCATAAACCCTCCGAGCTAGAGTTCAGTCAGTCAGTTACATTTTAGATCAAACGCGCTTTCGACCGAACTCGTACTGTAAAATGTGACTTCTTAATTATAAAAGGATTTTTCACTTAAATCAGACAACGTTGGAAGATCGATTTTTTTTAAGATGTCGTGTTGTTCAATGAGAGTAAAGGACTTAGGAAGAGGCGGTGAAGGTGGGCACTTTAGGGAAAAACAACAATAAATTACGTCATTTTACTCAAACTCCTTATTACCGATTTTGGTACACCTGAAGTGAAGCATTTTACTATAAATTAGTACCGTAGAAACAATAACATATTTTGTTATGTTGGAGGAATCGCTCCTCAAAGGTGAACTTGGTGGTGACGAGGGACCGACACCCTGCTCTGCTTGAGCAAGGTGGCTCAAGATGAAATGACAACGAGATATCGTATATAATTTTTTTAATTTCACTGGGCGCTTAAAACGTAATCATAAAGTTATAAATACTTGGTTAAGGGACATGCCTGGAGATACAATTTATAAAAATTATTGACGACAGATGCTGCGCACATAAAAAAATCTGACCACGAAAGTTAAAAATATTAATCAAAAATGAACAGCGACATTGACGAGTAATATCTTCAACAATCCAAACAACACAAGGCAAGACAAATAGAAAGGCAAAAATGTAAAGTTGAGATACTTTGTAAACACTGTGTTGAAAATACAATTAATAATGGAAATGCAAGGCATATAATGTATAAACATTCACTACAAATTAATAATGTATATATATTCTATTTTGCATTCCCATTAGTAATTATATTTTTTTTCAACACAGTGTTTACAAAGTACAGAGTATCAATATCTCAATTTTATATTTTTGCGTTTTCATTTGTAATCACTTGTGCTTTTTGGATTGTTAAATCTCACTGTTCATTTTTCATTAATATTTTTCTGTTTCGTCGCTAGATTTTTGATGTATCCAGCATCTGTCATCAATAATTTTTATCAATAATCCTCAGGAATAAAAATCAGAACATGAAACTGAAATGTTTTAAATGTAGCGAATAAGCAAGACTTCAGCAGCCACACTGCAATCTGCTGATCTATCTTCGTGTGTGATTGATCCAAGTATTTCGTGCGCAATATTTATTTTACATCAGATATATTATGTTTAAAAAATGACGAGTTCGCTATCGTGATTCTGTAATCTAGCCTTTGGGCTGATTGCCCTACAGAGCTACGTATTATTTGGCAGAATCTGTTTGGGTGAGCGACGAAATCCAACGGCTATTATCTATAAATCAGCGGTTCTCGCTAGAGAATTTGTTCGACGCACCTATTCAACTCGTGCGCTAATCCACTGCGTTCCGCGCGAAAATGCCATCACAAATTACACAAATACTCCAAACACCCTAACCCTAAATTTGTGTCGCTCACCCTCCAAACAAAAATGCATGGGGCCAGGTACGCGTTTTGACATGTGTAACATACAGTGCATGTATTAAATGCGCACCTTTGAAAATACAAATAAAAAACACATTCTTCATGTGTGTGTGTGTGTTTTGTGTCGTCAACTCGTCTTCGACCTGTGGTGACCCTGTAGATAAAACTTTCTATTGTTTACAATCTCGAGTACTGCCTCTCGAGGTTGCTGTAGGTTTAGTCCTGAGCTTTCTTATACCTCTTTTTCTGCTGCCCTCTCAGCTTTACCCTGCATAATATCTTTTTCCATACCAGCATCTGTTTTTCTAAAATAAGATGGAAGTTGTGCCTAGTACAGCGCCGGATGAGAACAGTCGAGCAAGAGTCGGCGATAACTTTTCTTACAATAAATAATAGTAAACCATTATTTAAAAAAATGAATTAACTAAACTATAAAAACGTGGGAACTGATGATGACGATTCACATCCAATTTCGCAGTCATCGGATTTGGTCGCACATATCAGTGCGTGCGGTCAATTCCGATGTGCTCTAGTTTTATTTTCAAATTTTTTTATCGTCCAAAAGACAGCTGATGATCGCTAGTGGTGTTGCGTGAAACCGGTTCTGTCTACCTTGGGTAAATATAAATGTTAATTTTCCACGGGAGATGTGGTAAATTTGTCGTATGTGAATCGTCATCATCATAGTTTTGTCGTTAGTTCTCACGTTTTTCTAGCTTAGCTAATTCATTTTTTAAATAATTTTTTTTGTAAGAAAAGTTATCGCCAACTCTTGTTCGCCTTTTCTCGTCCGGCGTTATCTATAGTTTCGATGTAGTTCAGGTAGACCGAGGGTCTCAGTGCAGCGCATTGCTGAAGTATTCGGTAGAAACCCGCATCAATTTCGGTCACCAATCATGTGAATAGCTATAAATTTAAAATTCCGATTGCAACCTTTCGGGTCTTATCAGCTGTTAACCTCAATAAAATATGTTCGTCGCCACATTGAAATTTCCAATATCAAATCGCTAGTGTATGTAGATGTGCTCGGCGTTGTATCGTCGACCATTACGGCGGCTATTTACCAAACATCGTAAAAAAAATAACATTTTTCATCTGCTTTCGCTTTTATAAACAGATCAAACGGCGATCCATTACCTACGAATTAAAGCGCGGAGTTTATCAGATCCACGAGTGTAACTCAAATTGGTCGAATTATATTAAACGAATGGTGAAATTCCGATTTTGGCATCTACGTGTCTGCATTCACAAAACCTCACTTTCCGAACAAGTCCCCTGTGTAATTAATTTAATGCAATTTTAATGCATGTGCTCGTTCTCATGAACATTGTAACTTTTATTGAATAAAATTAAAATATTTAATTTGTTATGCTACGTTTTATTATTTCAGAAAAATTACATCTCACAAATTACGAAACCTTTTAACTTCAGCAGAGATGGCTTGTTCTGTGCATTATAAAAGTTTAACGGAATAACATTCATGACATATTCTCTTTTATCAATTAGGTTTCATTTGCCGCCGCGCATGCGCATTTCGTAAAACCATTATGCAAATATTTAATTAAATAGTTAGTCTTAATGAGTTGATTTAATATGAAATGGCACCGGTATTATAGCACGCTGGAACCAGTAAAACAAAACTTTAAAAAGAAGAATTGAACAAATGAAATAACTAAAATTTCCCCGGTAGATTAACAGTATGCATATGTGACTGCCACTTTTTTTTATTCAATTGAATACTTAGAAGATCCAAATCTCCGCTTCTTTAATTTTCGCAGACATATTATATTGGTGGCTAGACGAGGTTCATTAGAATAGAACTTTATCCTTAATTTGTATTCTTGTTCTAAATACCGTACTATTCGGAGCATCGGCACAATTCGAAGGTTACATTATCACTCAGTATACCCCTATATCGAATAAACGAAAATCCAAGAAAGGGCAAAGTCCAGAACACTGTTTATTTATTTTTCACTATACGACGACATATTTTTTCATAGTTATAACGATGCACAAAATATTTTAAGGCTATGCTTGTAATTTTTTGTGGTAGGGTTAGCAAACATGTTTCTTCATTTTAAACGAAAATCCTTTTCTGAAACCAAACCCGTGATCAACGCGCTTGCGAATTGCGCTTCCCCCAATTTATTTTCACATTTGTATTTGCTTAACAGTGGACTTAGTTGTGGACTGTGTTTTCGATGTGTTGATGATATGCAAAATTTGGTGCATTAGTGTGTATATGCATCCGAACGAAATGTTTTGAGCGGAATACTGGCGCTGGAGTGTCAATGGAACACCTGCATTAAACACTTTAGCGACTATGTTAAAAAATAATAATAAGGCCTAAAATGAATTCTGGTTTTCATTTAATCTTCTCTCATGAAAATTAATTAATTATATTTCAATTGTAATGTTCATTTGGATATTGTAGGCAGTCGTAAGGTCTGGCGCAGTACGACGTATTATTCGGTTCGATGTCATATTAAAATGAAGTCTTTATTCCTCCAAATTAAATTAGCAGAGTTACAATCATACAAATTTAGAAATGATAATTTAACTTATTTCCTGTACGTACGTCCATGTATAGGGTTGTGATGACATCGATCAAACTATGGTCTAAATACGGTTCTGGATTCGGGCGATCGAAATTTGGGCAGTATGACGTACCTTACGGTATAGGTGCGTGAAATTACACGGTATTGCCGTCAGGCCTGGACTCGTTTTACCTCCGCAAATGCACGATATGATTAATACAATACTTCTATACTACTAGCACCTCAGGAAAAATTTAAATCGTGACACATGCGCAACTACTCAATTTCAATCGCAGAAGTCTGTATACATCTGCCTGATGTACCTTTTTATACATACGGGCATTTACTCTGTATTTGCGCTCTCCCATTTCGCTAACTACATAACCGTTCACATCCAAATAGAGGTGCACCCAAATTGGGGCTAAGGAGCTGAACTGTTTCCATGGTGATTTCAGAATAACAGGTGAAAGATTGCCATGCTTAAAATCAATATAGGCGAACCATATACATTTGGCATAGTTATTCAGCAGTGTTTCGGAACTACCATCATATCCAGTTTAGGATTTACCTGTATAAGTGAGTCTGCCCTGACATCACCAGAGATATGTTTCATTCAGGACCGTAGAAGCAGATCGTTTTTATTGCCATATGTGCAGGCTAATTTTACAGTCATTTAGGTTTATTATCCACGAACGAGCCCAGTCACTGTTTCTACCATTCGCGTACCCTGAGGGAGGAGAGGAAGCCACACGAACGCAAGCCGGAAATTTAAATCGACTCACGGAAGCAGCAAGAAAAAATCTGTTTTTCACATTCACTTTTCTAGTCGACATTTCGTTTTCATCTTCCGCTTATAACTTTTCCACCTCCGCCTTCACCTTTCCCTCTTACCACCTACAACTCCCACCTGCGTTCCAATTCCAACGACCCTACAGCTCGTAGACACCTTTTCCTCCGCCCCCACCATCTTGATCCCACGTGACATGTAACCCCTCTTCTTTCTGCGCAACTCCCCAATACTCTGCATCCTCTCGAGACCCACATCTATCCTTGTTAATTTTTCTTTTTTATTTGTTGGAAGCTGTTAAACCGAGTACTGATGCCAAAATGAAGGGATCAAAAAAATACTGTGTCATTTTTTTTCTTGCAAATGGTGGTTGAATTTGGTGATCCTAGGAGGTCCGGTTATAGGTGGGCGAGAATTAATTTTTAGTCTGAGCTTACTGCTTCGCTTTCAAATGTCTGCACCACCAATTTACGCCAAGAGGAAGAGTACAGTCCCATTTAAACTAGATATCATTTCACCTTTTGCTTCATGGAAATGTCATTTTGATTTAGTCAAAAACACGCGCGCGTTTAAGATACTCGCATGTGTTCGTAATGGGTCTTTTATGTGTCATTTAAACCGGAGGATCTTCGTCGCAATTGAGGCGATCTTCTCCGGTCGCGTGAACTACGCCAATTTTTTACGCGGAATAAAAATAAAAATTAGAGTAGTTCACGTGACCGGAGAAGATCCCCTCGCATGCGACCAAGATTCTCCGGTTTAAATGACACATTAGACCGCCAAAAAATGACATTTCCATGAAGCAAATAAGGCTTAAGTGGTAGATGTTCGTCTCTCGAGGCAATCTGTGAATTTTTAACCATAAAGCGCAAATGCGTCTCTACTTTAATTTAAAAAATAGAGATCCAGATTGATTCCCTCCCAACTAATTTCAGCAACAGGATTTCTATTTTATCTTGAAGCGGAGACGTCTATCTGTGTGCCCATGCCTTGCTTTTGTTTAAATATATTGACAAATGATGAAGCCGTCGATACCGATACGAACATATTTATTTTTCTATATTTCTCTATATATTTGTGAGACGCTTACACCGATCACTCTTCCTTTCGGCGCATTTGAGTGTTTTCGGGGCCTCTGGAGGATGCACCCCAGTCCGCTTCAGCAGCTTCCTTCATGAGCAACGGTAAAATATTTGCAATTCAAAGTGCAGCAGCTTCTAGAAGCGTACCGGAATTCTCACTGAAATAGGAAACGCACTCTGCTCACCCCCACCTACACCGCCTCTTCTCCATTTCGAACAATTTGAATCATGTGGGTTGGCGGTACACTGCAAATCGAGACTTCTTAACATGTACCTCAATTTTACTAACTGTTGGCGTCTTGTTTTAAATTCATGGTTCTTAATAATAACATAGATTTAGGATTTAAGGATTTTATACTGGCATTCTCATACATGCTGAAAGAGCTTGGAATAATTCTTTATTCAAATGGCGAACCATTTCTAAGGCGAAATTTCAGGCGCTAAGTTAATAACAAACAAATAATTAACTTGTTTGTCTTCTGTATTCAAATGTGATTATTGATATATTATTTTCGTTCGAATTGTCGTCTCGCGCGCTAAGACGAATAGCGCCCTCTGTTGGTCATCGCAAAATAGTAATTGTAAAAATTAGGAATTTGAGATCCAGCCCAGGATCATATTTTTCTGGCCCCATTTATTTTGTTCCATCTGGTGTCTGCGGACACTCGATGTTTTTTCCCTTCTTTGTGGAAAAATATATTAACGATGCCTAAAATTAATTTTGCTCTTACCGCAAACGAGTTGATCCTACCCACGATTCCGTCCCCGATTTTTGTTTTGTTTCGCTCGATAAGATATTCAAAAAATAGTGGAAAGGTAGGCCTTTAACTTGTTTAGAAAACACTACACGCAAAAGTGTGGAACCGCCTCGAGACTTGTTATATAGAAGATAGTCGGTGCCTAAAAGATTTTGCCAGAATGGCGGAAAAAAGAGCCGGCAGCATTTTCTAAAGATCTTTCACGTACCAGTTACTGGCGCCATTCAACCGTGTAGTGTCTGCCAAGACTGCCGGGCACGCTTTGAAGAAGAATCCTTCCTTCCCTCTCCCCATTCCTCCACCACGAAAGGAGTTGCAGGATATGTGTGACCTCTTGAGAAACTCAAGTTCGCAGACCGAAACACTGCTCATGAATTTCTTTGGTGATCACGCGCATTAAAATTTATTCTGCCTATTAACTAACTTTAAAGAGGTATCCTCTCTAACACTTGTTATTCATCACCATCACTGACTTTTTAAAAAATAGCGTTATATTTATCTTCACATTTATAATTTTGAATTATTATTATTTTACTATTAAGAAAATACTTTAACATTTCTTACCGAGAGTGCATCTCCAGATATTTGATTAAAATATGAAAAAGTTAACATTCGAAATTTATAACGGCGGCTGTATTTTGACGTGTGAAAGTTTCCTAAATGAAGTTGCTTTTGTGTTTCTTTATTTATTCGATAGGTCTTTATCATCGTCGTGGCCCAGTTGGTTTAGTGACCGACTGTGGTTTCGGCGGTCCTGGGTTCGATTCCCAGCGCGGGCTCTCGA
>JAQGBY010003345.1:0-19576 GCA_034698785.1 Mycogona germanica
TATAAAAATAAAATAAAATAACAATATTAAAAAACATAAAATAATCAAATAGATATTTTAAAAATGATTCTTTTTAAATTGAACATAATAAATGTCAAACGATTGAAAATCCAAATTTTTAAACACTTCACATTTAACGTTTGCGTTTATCGCGTGTCATCGTGTAAACGTAAAATGGCCGGTAAATTTAAACAATTAATATTTTATTTCATTGGTGGTTAATGTAAACCCAGGCAAAGCCGGGTAACATTTTTGTTAGAGTATAAAAACTAGAATGAATTGGAAATAAAACGTCTAATAAAAATTGACGCACCATTGAAAGATATCTCTATTTTCAGTGCAGGGTAGTTGGAAACATTTGAAATTGAAACCTGCTTTGAAAAAATGGTTTTTTATGCGACAGCGGTCACACAGGAATTCACTTATCAAAACATGGGTAGCTGTATACAGTTCGTATCTCGTAGTTCCAGTTACTTGAAGTGATTATCTGCATAATTATCTCCTATTTTGTTGTGTGCGCAGACATGGCTTCGCTAATGATTAGACCTGGACAGGTAGTGAATGAGGACGGATTGGAACGAGAGAGAAAAACCGAAAACCTTGACTCCTTCGTACAAAAAAAATCACATCACTCCTTTTTCTTAGGAAAAAAAAGGTGTGCTGTTCGGAAGACATTCTGAGAACCATCTCTTTTCCACGGATCGATCACATTTTCTGTCCCTGTGCGTACATTTGACAATGATGTACAGGTAGTGAGGCAATGGAAGTTATAATTCTTGGAACAACAAATACTTTTGATTTTCAAAGAAAAATGATTCAGAGATATGGTTTGGAAAACAGATATTCGTCGAATGCATCTTTACGGAGATGAAGATCAGAGACTTCGGAGGATAGAGTCTGGAGGAAAAGAGAAATTTAATATGTTTGAAGAGTGAGGAGTTAGACTTTCAATAAATCTCTGACAAGTCCGACCTATCTTGACAAGATTCAGCTGTTGACGTCATTGCATAGCCACGAATTTTTCTTTATCAATCTCAACTCAATCAAAATCCATGTACGTGAACGCTCGAAGAAAGGGAATTGCGCACTCGAGCAACTCGGGATATCTCGTAAAGGTTAGCCGACTTCCGGTGAACACAAATATGGAGATGAAGAGTTAGAAGGAAACAAACAAAACAAATTATGCGCATTTCGTTATCTTCTTGATGAATCTTATCATGGCGGTGCCAGCGCATGACAAACACACGAAGGTCGAACGCTTTCCTTTCGTTCCTTCTTCGCTCTCGCTTAAACATACGAGTGTCCTCAGGAGGGGAGAGCGGTCATTTTCATTGGAGTTGTTGACGACAGTCTCTGAGTCAGTTGAGTCGATGACCGTTGCAGTGTCTGCATTTATGAACGCTCCCCAAATTCGAAGAACTTCGAAAATTCGTGCGAACGTACAAATGAAATAAAAATAAACACTCTTATAAAACGTGCAATGCACATGTGTCCTCTGGGATTTGGTGGAGGACCATGTACCATGAGGGTGTACATTCTCAACCATAACAGAGGTGGGGTGTTCACGATAGTGTTGCAACAGAAGGAATATTTGCGGAAGAACGCAATTATACTTGCAAACTCAATGTGGACAATTGTCATTGCACAATGTTTCGTCATTAAACCCTACTGTGTGTTCAATGAAATGGCAGACTTAACTCGTCGCATAACTCGCCGGCCAAAGGGTTAACTATCCATCGATTTCAAACTATGTAATAAAATATGAATAAAAAGTCGCTGAAAGTGATTTTGTAGGGGGATTTAATTCTTAATATGGGGGACAGCCCGGGACAGCGCCGGACGAAAAAAGACGAAAAGAGTAGACAAAAAATCAACAGAACTAAACAAAAATAGTTATTTATAGCACAAACTCCATTATTAGACAACCGAAACGAAATTGTTTCATTGCAAAAAAAAAAAAGGTTGCGCGTCTGAGGATTTGAAACGGGCTACCGAGAGCTGCCTACTCACAGGCGCGATCCCACTACTGCTCCACACGGAGACTTTTGGCTGCTGCGTTTCCGCCCTGACCCAGTGCGTCTCTCCTTAGAAGTCGACCTGGTCATCCCCACCTCCGTCGGGACATCCATATCGATGCCGAGCTAAGTGGGACACCCGATCAACATAGGCAGACAATCCCGGCAGGAATCCCGTCCTCACTCCATCCACACAACCGGGCTTCAGAGGAGCTGAATTACAGGAACACGCCACTGCTCCCACCCATCAAACCACGCACAAAAATTACTATTTCAACAATTTTGTGAAATACAACTGTAGTACCCAGAAGTATTAGTTCAATAATAATTAGAAATTGGGGATCTAGTGTGGTAAATGTCGCTGGCATCACTGGTAGCGCGTGAGAGCGACGACAGCGCCATTTTGGTCAAGTGGAGACGCCATGTTGGAATTTTCTTTTTTAATGACAACAACTTCAACGACTGATATCTCGAGAAATACGCAAAATGGAGACCTCAAATAAGTTGCACTCGACTACAAATTTGCGGAACTATCTACAGCTCAAATTTTATTCAATTTCATTAAAACGTTCGTATGCAAACGCACAGAAACAGATAGATAAAGAAAAAATTATAAACGGGGCATTCAGGATTATAACATAGATTTTTGTTCGATAAGAAATTATGATTGTACACTCGCGTTTGTTTTAGACAAGATTCAAACGAAGTTGTCATCATTAAATCATCTTAATTTAACGATACAAAGTTGTCCATCTCTTTGAGACTCCTTCAGGGAATTGAATCCAAAAAAATGCCTTCAAAATAAAGAGTATTATTTTAAGACGCTTTCCATATGAGACGAAACCCCGGAAGATTAAAATGAAGATGCCTCGATTGACAGTGCAACGTGACGTCACCTCCACTTTCACTGGCCAGTGTCCAGCTGCACCAGCAGAAGAATGGCGACCGCAGTGGGTTGGGTTCGGTCAGACCACTTTCGGTCCGAATCGAAGTGAGCTGACGTCCACACGTGCTGCACGTCCGAGTGACGTGTCGAGACAGCCACCGATAACAACCCCAACAAGGCCGCCATTAACATCCTAACTACCTCGACCTTAGTGGCCGTCCTTCCCCTTTGCTTCGGCTTCCTCTCGATGAAAGCGGACCGCGGACGTTGCGGTGGTGCGGTGCGGAGTGGTCACGTACAGCTGGAGACAGAGAGCTAGGTGAATGAGCAGCAGCAGCAGCAGCGCCACCTAGACATCGCAAGTGAGGTAGCCGAAACGCGCGCGTCTCTCACCTGTCCTCACCTGCCCTTACCTGTCTCACGCACCTATAAATACACATCGATCTGCGCTGTTCCACTGCATTGCATGTGTCTTGATTCCGACGGTCGATTTGGTCGTAGTCATCCCTGGACTCGTCACCCGGACTTTACTGTAACGTCCTCCTCGCTCCTCACCACTTTGGGATTCAGTGATTCGGTGATTTCTTTTTTGGTGTCGCTATCCTCCTCGAGTCTGTCATCATGAAATCTGTAAGTCCACCAAGTTTCAAGAATATTTTTCAATTCTATTTCAATTTGATATGTGGATCTGTCGTGATGGCGTCTTCAGTTCGTTTTCTGGTGATTGGGTTTTTTAAGAAATCCAAGCAGAACCTCATGGTTCGCGAACCTTATCTGTTTGAGATCTGGATCATCTGGATGGATGAGGATGATTTACGTATGGAATTAGATTGTTGGCTTTAAATTATCGATAGTTTCCCCCGATACGTTGAATATATGGTGTCCCAATAACCTCCAGAGATATGTTGAACTAAACTGAACATGGGCGAAACATACTAAATAATTCATTTGCATAAATGTTTGGTGAATTGGTTAATATCCAGGACGGCTCCTGATTCAAGAAGAACGAATTAGCACTGATTTAAATACACGCATTTACTTTTTTTTAAAAACACAGGTGCACTAACTGATCTTAATCTTAACCTTTTTTTTAAGAAACTTTTCTTTCAAGAAATACTTGTTAAAAAGTTGATTTTATTAAGGAAGCTTTGAGGACTATTACTTTGGATTTGAAGTAGTTTTACTTTTAATATTTTAACGCATTAGTGAATAAAATATTAATAGTTCATTGAATTTATCTCATTTCATCTCATTTATTCCAAATCTTATTTTACTTTTCGTGTTAATCATAATTGACCAACATGGACATTTTGGTGGATTCAAGGTGACCAGAACAAGTGTCCATTTGAGTGCATCACCACTTACTGCTGGTTGATTAAGTCTTCCTACGACAAAGATAATAAAATTGAATTGATAAGATTCAGTTCTTCTGGTACTAGTCTTGTTGAGGTGGTCCAGAGAAATCTAGTCAGGGCACAGAAATTTCCAAGCGCGCATTTTTACATCGCGGTTCAATAAAAAGTATCTTCCTGCTAAATTTGACAGGTAATTAGCGGATCGACGACACATTTGCTAGGCTAGGCATTACAGGGTAGGGCATTACCGAAACAGAAAATGAGGTTAGAGCAGCAGCCGCCACTTGAAACCGGTCGATGAGAAAACAAATATCGCTCTCGAATGACGTAACATGTGCTCGCAAAAAAATCAATTATTACGCATCGCGCCACCTAGGTGTCATAAATTATGTGGCAGGTGTCTGGAAATAATGCGATTGGTTGTCGACGGTCATCCAGGATAATTCACCTGTTCTTCACTTTATACCTGTATGCAAATCGTGTCCAGTTCGAACAAACGACACGAGTTCTTTTTTATTTCATCTGCTCGGCAGATGGCGTTGACGATTATATGTGCGCATTTGGGCGTAGATCACGATTGACATTGTATCTCTGAAAAAATTAATTGTTTCTCTTCTTCCATTAACGAGTCAAAAGGATGTATTCAGGAACATTTTTCATAGAATCATTGTCTCATTCCACCATGTGGATATCCAAGTGGTGGAATGTGACAAAAATTAAAGCTAAAAAATTTGGAAAAAGTCAGTTCCGGATTAATGAGGTCCGACATCCGACAGATTTTCATTTCTGCACAATCCTAAAATAAATTTGTGCATGACCATTAAGCGCAAGAGCAGATGGTCAAATGGCAAATTGATGATTTCCATTTGTCTTTCATTGTCCTAGCAATTCTTCATTGTCGCCACTGTGATGTTAATGCTCGTCCTGACCACCAGTTGCTCCGGCAACACGACGGTGAGCAAAGATGACGACGACGCCGTCAACGCCACCACCGTCGCCTCCCTCAACTCGACGGACGACTCCAGCGAGGACAACTCCACGGATTCGAGCAGCGACGACAGCGCCACCGACGACAACTCCACGGATTCCTCCTCCACGACCGACTCCTCCACCTTCGACTCGACGGACGCTTCCGGTGACGATGCCACCGATGATTCCACCGACGACGCCACCGACAACACCACAGTCGCCGACGCCAAGAACGCGACGGTGGCGCCATCAGCGGCGGCCAGCAGCACCACCGGCACCATCACCACCAAAGCCAGCTCAGACGCCAAGGACAAAGATCGACGCTAATGTGGTCAAATGACAATGTCAGACTTGGACACGATTACATCGATGCCGTCTGGGGCAGAAATGACAAATAATGACGAATACAGCGCCATGCTGCGGTCAGAAAAAGTGCAGCGAGCTTTGTGGATATACGTCCGTTGCGTTTCAAAGCTGACCAGATTTCGATTTTTCCTGCATTCGTAAAAATTGACGAGGCTTCGAAACTGATACATCTCTACCAATCAATCAACTAAAAATGCAACTGATCTTGTTAAAAATCAAATCAAGACCTTGATTTGTTTTTAACTGCCAAGAGTACGCGCATTAAAAGTTAAAGAAATTTATTGAACTATCTTAAGATTTTCAGACTTTCGTTTGACAGAAGCTGGAATCTATCAAGAATTATTTTTATGATTCCTGCTGACATTGCGAATATATAAGTATTAAAGTTCTTAACCCTTTAACCGGCCAAGACAACTATAAGCGTTCAATCCGCATACCACCGGCAATGACGACATAACGCGTTTTCACTTTTCAAAAAAATCGTGGCAAAAATCTACCAATCACAGAGAAATGCGAAGCACATGATTGGATAGAGCGAATAATTAATTGTCCGGTTAAGGGGTTAACAGAACGTCAGTTTTTTCTTTTAAAAACGTAGATTCTGTTCACACCTGCTAATAGTTATTTTTCTCTCGAAAGCTTGAAACTTGAAATGTAAAATAATCAAACAAATATGTAAATGTAAGTATGTAAAAACATATTTTAAAGCGTCGACTTTTTACATATATTTCGTGTGTGGTTATTTTAAGGTGCTGCCTGTAATAGCCATCACTCGATTTATATGTCATGTTGTTATATTTTCAAGCGTTTGTATAAAATCTTGACTAATTAAAATGAGATTTACCAAAACGACCTGTGTCAGGAGAATGTACTTTTATCACGGACAAGAATTTAAACATGTGTTCCAAAAGCACATGAAAATTCAATTACAATATAAGCGTCAGAACCATAAACTGTTGTGATATTGTCTTAACTATTTTAACAAATAACTACACAATATATCAAGTCTTCCTCAGTCATTTAAGTAACACCAAATTTGCTTTATTTTTATGAGAATAAATACAGATAGCATAGATGACAGATTATTGAAGAGGGAAAAAAATAAAGTCTTGAATACTGAGGGTTTTTAATCTCATTATGGCTACAGCCATTTTACACAAGTAGCTGTCTCAAAAACAGGTTTCAAGATAGCTCGTTTTTCACAAGCACTTGATAACCTTTATCTCTCATTTTTTAAATCACTTTTAATGAAACATGATACACCTATTGCGAATATGTTGAAAAATAAGTCTTTGGTATATATATATATAATGAAACGGCATATATATATCATATGGATCATTAACATATCTCACACCAATCAGATGAGGACTAAAAAATGTGTTAATTACTTTTGTGAGGGGGTGGAGAGGAGAAAAAAAATGAAACAGAAACTAGGTTAGTTTTTCATGAATATTATTATTATTATTATTCGATGTACGTCGACAAATAATTTATTTCAAACAAAAAAAAGGACTCAGAAAAAAAGTGCAGCACCAAATACAGGGTGCCATGAAATCTGTTTCAAAATAGTAATTTTACATATTTTTCTTAACAGCAACATACATGCACGGACCTAAATATTTAAATGTATAACATTCTTAAATCTCATAAATCTACATGCATTTTTTTCCAATCGCTCAGAAGCTGGTTGGCGGACCACACCATGTTTTTTTTGCGAATCATTTGTATCGACGTTCAAATTTATTAAATTACATTATGGGATTTTTACTAGTGATTCCTAATGCCCATCAACATGCACATATCCAAGTGACGAAAAAACATATAATTTAACATTCAGTTTATCATATTTATATGGGGTAGAGCTATTAATTCAACAGGTGTCTCGGTTGACTATTACTTTATGAATATAGTTTTAAAAACTGTTTTTTATATTGACAGCCAACTATTCATCTCGAAACTCGTTATGTAGTGCCACTTCAAAATTTAAAGACATAATTTTTTTCTTCTTCTTCCGAAGAGTCGAAATCTCAAGAGACATGTCAAAAAACATCGAAAAAGTTAAGAGCCTACGACTCTTTCGAACACATTAGATTTATAAATTAAGGATTACTTCAAGAGAGGTGCTCCCAAAAAATCAAATAACCCATTAAATGTGCCACTGAATTTTTTTAAAACTCATGCTCAAATTTGATTCGACTTTAGTATCAACATAATTGCGTGAAGACCAAAGTCTTAATAATAAGGAGAGCATATCACAATCGTTTCTGAATCGTTGTATACCATGTTATTCGAAGCTTCTAACATAAAACTAGCATTTTTTGAGCAATCTTATTGAACGAATAAAAATGAAACCCCGTAATCGCAATTCAGAGGCGAGATGGGAACAAAATAATAAGTTTTGCTCGGATCTCGAATTAAAATCACACAAAAAAGAATAATTCGAAAACAAACTGTAACTCGCCTGTAATTACTAATCAATTTTCTCATGAAAATAATCTTTGTGCAACAATTCAATGAAGCCCGCCAATTCCGTGGATCTGCCAGGATGAAGTAATGAAAAACGGGAGCCCGTTAACTATAAAAAGTTGTCGAGAGATCCCAACTATACACATATATATAACAAATGATAGTGTGGCATTAAATAAGACATTTTTACAATTCTTCTAAATGAATCTTTACCTGCGAAAGAAGAAAATGGAACGATCAATAAGTGAGTCATTCGAGTGATTTCACTAATGTCGAATTCCCTAGGACAAATACAGTGTGATCCAATAAAACCGGGACCGAGTACGAGTGCGTCGAATTGCAGTTCTTAGTCGCAAAGTGATTGGGGTGGAGATTGTATTTTATCTCATTTCATCTCATTGCAGAGATCTCGGCTCGGATTTCAACCCACGAAGTCAGTCCCTTCCTCAGGATAAAAAAAAACAACAATAATGGAACAGAACCTTCCAGCTCGGAAAATAAATTTACCTTATTTTATGGTAAGGGCACCATGATCTGAACATAATTGACGGGGAAGTATCCTTTCTTTCCGTGGCACTGACCCTCGTACCAATTCTCGTCGACCCTCTGCGTGAGGTTAATGATGTCGCCCTCTCGAAAGCACAGTTCACCCGGGTTCTCAGCCTCGAAGTCGTACAGGGCTTGGCAGCTGGGTTGTTGCTGTACGGGCGTCCTCGATGGTGAGCGCATGGGCGAAGGAAGTGGAGAAGGAGCTGCAAAGTATAACAGGTTTGGCCAAAACAATTTTAAATATTTAAAAAAAAACGAACCACCGACTTGGGAATCGACGACACCACAGACATGCACACACCGACCTATGTCTAACACTCCAGTTTGTCTTCAGCTCGCAACAACTTTTTTAAAAAGTTTAACTTATTTTTCTTCGAGACATTGTACATGTGCGATCAGGAAATTTCACACACGTCCAATGTTTCCAAGAGCAACAATCAAGCCTTGCACACACACACACATCCATGTGTTAACCAAGCCATGCCATTTTTAATAATTTCCTAACTGCTCAACACCACTTTTCAATTAACTAACTAAACTTAAGATTACTCAAACTTCACTTAGACATGGTCTTTCTGTTAACTCAAATTTCGCAGAAATTAAATAATTCCCCGGCTTGAAACGCGAAATAAAAGAAAATACAAATATCAATTTTCCAATAGTTTATTAAAACATTTTTCTAAAATTAAATCACCAGTTCCGGAAGTAAACTACGTATGTGTAAATTGATAAGAAAAATAAACTTGATTGGGTGCATCGAAAATCCAGCAGTGATAACAAATTAAGTGAAAATATTTGTGTAAAAATAATATTTTGTGGTGCTGCAACGACTAACCAAATAACCCCCATGTTTCTCATAAATATCTAAACGGTAACACTTGAAATAAGTTGCTAATTCGTCTTCCATTCCGAGCTCTCCCTAATTTTTGACATCCAGTCTGTCATCGGCCAACATCAACAAAAACACATTCAAAATTCGGAAATGGTGTAAGCGGTTGAACTACACAGCTGATTACATAAAAATGTTAAAAACAAAACATGACTAGCAGTTTATTTAATTCTTGATCTCTTTGTACTCTTGTGGACATTTTTTCTCCAGCAACTTCATTTTATTAATATGAATTTATTCGATGTGTCAACAAAAAACAACATCCAGAACTGGGACAGGACAGATTTTGCTTTCCGTCAAAACGAAAAACACACTGAAGACATGCAAATTACAGAAGCAGTTAAATCATGCTAATTAAACTAAATGCCAACAACAACTGCATCAACAAGAAATGGTAAAATAAAATTTTGAAATGATGAAACTTTGAAATAAAGGTAATTTGCAGTGTGGCCAGTTTCCAAAATAGTTCCGCAGCACACGAAGCACACTCGTCAGTGATTTTTTAAAATTTTTTGTAACACAAGCAGTTAATATTTTGGCGGATTACCCGGTTGAGGACCGCCTGGAAGAAAGAGTGGTTCGAGAGTAGGCGGATAAGGGTTGACTGGCGAAGAGATAGGAGACCGAGCGGGTGAACGTGGTTCGGCTCCTGCAGTGGACAAGCAGTAACAAGAACCTCAAAGGACAAGCTAGAAACCCCAACCAAGCAAGCAGCAACAAACCCCAATAATGCCTATCTTTTTTAAGAAGTAAAAGAAGTTCATAAGAAATCGACACAATCACTCGTAATTCCGACGCTTCCAAAACTTACCGATTGTAATGTAAGATGTATTTGTTGTAAGTACTGTCAATTTGTTTTTCAATCTGATGTTTGTGTTTGTGTCTGATAAATTTTCCTCCCAAATATTGTTAAAATGTATTCTAGTAAACGGCATTTAACAATTTTGGTGTAACTATTTGGAATTTTATGTGCAAAGTTGCCTAGATCATTGAAACGTTATAAAAAATAGATTTAATCAGCGCGAAGCGGTCTTTTTTAAACTTTGAATCAATTATTGTGTAAAATTATGCAATAAGTGAACGATGTGTAGATATTTGTAAAAAAAAACGTACCTTCAAATACTAAATTTGTGTTTGATAACCTACAAATGATAATTTTATGCGCCAAAACGTCCGAGAAAAAATAGCAAATAAGCGCGAAGCGCAATTTTTAAAAAAAATCTTACCAACTTACGCTTCAAGCGTGAGAAATTTTTGGAAAAGTTGTTCACAGAAACGCTAGCAGCAGGGAGCCCCTAAAAACCTCGGGGGCCCCTAGCAGCTGCCTCACCTGCCTCTAGGTTAATCCGGCCCTGTCCCCAAGTCAGAAATCTTATTTGTCGTGGAAAGATGTCTTTCGTTGTAGTGTTGCACTTCTACAATTAATTTTCTAATGAAGAGTTATACTTCAATCTCAAGATGCTACAGTTGACAATCCCTCAGCTAAGGAAACGACTTTGGGATTAAGCCAATGTTCAAATTAATAAAGACAACGAGTACTCCTGTTTCAACTCATCAAGTCTAGATCAAAATATTCAGTCAACATGACTCCCAATTCATTGGCAGATCAATGAAATTTCAGCACTAGAATGTGTAGATGTGTAATCACCGCAGATGTGTTTGTACAGTCAAGACCAAATGGATTTGGTGGATAGTCATGAGATTCGTGTTGATTGGTAATTTAATTTAGTTGTGAACGTCAATCATGTAAACCTAATTTCGTTTTTCAAAACACATACGTTTTTATCAAGTTTAGAGCCCCGTGTAACCGAGTTGAGGTGAAGAGTTAGCAAAACTACTGTTTTAAGAAATCTACACTCGTCATACGAAACAAATGAGTTTGTGAGAGTGTAGTCGATGCAACGTGCTGTGTTAAAAAGGAAACAAATAAATGAAGGTTAGTACCGAGGTTAGTTCCGATAGCCAGAGTAGACGGTGTTGAAGGAAATGACGGCGTATGCGGGTTCATGGGCGAGTGGACAGGAGAACGCTGCGGCGATTGATACGGTGAGCGGACAGATGGAGACACTTTTGTTTGGCGCAACGAGGAATGCACAA
Organism: Mycogona germanica; assembly: GCA_034698785.1. Taxonomy (NCBI): domain Eukaryota; kingdom Metazoa; phylum Arthropoda; class Diplopoda; order Chordeumatida; family Chordeumatidae; genus Mycogona; species Mycogona germanica. Next base: position 11,596 of record JAQGBY010003345.1, read on the forward strand.
GAGACAACACGTTTAGAACAGTCACACGCAGACAATGGCCTGGTTTCATTTCTAGCTAAAAGATGTACACATTTTATGCATGGGCATGTCCAAAAGCAGAGAGAACCAATGTCTTGTCATTCTTAGAAAATGGCTAGAGACGTTTTTGGTTAACCGATATTTTGTCCAAGAAATCAGCGAAAGACGACGTTCTGGTATTTTCTTATTTTTTAAACTATAGCTGCTGATCTCTACTACCTGAGCCAGTTAGTTGGCCAGGAACAGGACAAATCGCATCGCATGACTAAGAAGAGAAAGTTAAATATTAAATGTTGTTAACAAGGATTTGAACCGCGGTTTAAATTTACAGTGCATTAAAAATGTACATTTTTTGGTAGACAAAAAGCAGAACCGTTGGATATGTGTCAGGACACACGCAGGGCACGGAAAGGAAACTGTAGCGAGCCTTTACAGGTAAATTCCATGAACTACTAAAGACTGGATTTTCTTTTTAAGGAAGGACCGAGAGTAAATTATCCACAGCACTTCAATCCACAGAAATAACATTCAGCCTACATTACCATAACATCCTCCAGTTAGTTCGTGTGTTTGTATGTTGTTTGTTGTTGGGGGGGAAACAGGTAAATAGTTTGGCGACAATAACAAAACTTGATTAATATTAGAAAAATTTGATATATATCTCACAGGTTATCATAATTTATTTGCAACAACTAAATATAAATTACTAACGGTTTAAACGCAGAGGCGATTTCAGATCATTCGATTTTTGGAACATCGTATTAAACATTATTTTCTTTTTCTAACAGGTTATTATTTTTTTATCCAGCACTTGGATGGGTTACCTGGAACGGCTGCAGAGTAGGGAGGAGGACCACCGTTGTAACTGTAATCCTCACCTGATCCATCATCGTGAAACGCGGGAATATTCAATTCGGTAAGCTTTTTGGGAATAAAACTCGCCTTTGGTCGATCAACGGCATCCGCTTTGCTGATGAAGGTAAAGCGAACGAGAAATTATTCTCACATTCGTCGTGGTTGTCATCTCTCTCACTCAATAGGAAAAACAATCAGATATTTGAATAGGACAAGGGCAACAAGGTCACCAAGTCGGTCCACACTTACTGCTCATACAAACGATCCCTCAAATCCTTAAGAATTTCGGCACACTGTTGGTGGTACTCGTACAAGGCTTCGGCGAGAGCGGCCAACTGGGAAACTTGCTCCACCTAATATTGATAACCCACTTCAGAAACTGCTAATCGAGTTCATTTCTCGATAATAACTTCATATAAATTTATAGTCTCGCCTCATTTTCCAATAAGTTGTGCATTCCCAGCTGAGCCAACGAGAACGACTCCTCGAACTTCTCTTCCGCCTGCTTTATCTCATCCTCGCCAAGGTGACCTCCTAAACATAAATTCAACAGACCAGAAAAAGGTAAGTGATGGAGACAAGACAAGATATGACTGGTTTACCCCAGCTTAAAACCAAATTACAGGAAGTTTAACAAACCTTTGTGCTGTTTTCGTCGTTTGCAATCAAAGTCTAGTCTTCGTCCCTGGAGTTTCTTGCGATGATACTAATAAATTGTCACAAGGCACTTTTTGTATTATTATCTAGTTGTAATCAACATAGTCATGTCTCCAACTTCAAAACTAATTGGAAAAACAAATTGTGAACTTTCACCTTGAACTTTCCCACGATTTTTTTTTTTTTTTTTTTTTTTTAGTTTCCATCAACTGTAGTCAACCGCACTACAGGCTTACTTCCCCCTCATGGTGCTTGGGCACTGTGCGAGGGGGAACGACCAGTACCCCGGGGTCGAAATTTTCGAGAGCCCGCGCCGGGAATCGAACCCGGGACCGCCGAAACCACAGTCAGTCGCTAAACCGACTGGGCTACGACGAGTCGTACAATTATTACGACGAGTCGTACAAGTATTATTTCATTTTGACACCAAGATTTGTTAGACTTTGATTTTTGATTATGAATTATGATCATGATTCAAATATTTATAAAATTAAGATGTTCTTAAAATTGATCTTGGATAAACCTAACTTTTTCAGTTATCTACTGAATTTTCTATATAAACATTTATTTTTTGTTATTCTGGCAATTTTGTAGACTTATTAAGGAACACTAAATTGAAAATGTTTAATTCAAAGTACTAAATTCATAAAATTCGGGGGATTTTGGAATTATTTTGGTGGTAGAATTTATTTTGAATAACTTTAAGGTCAGTTCTTAGTCATGCATCACTAATAAATTATTAGTCTACCACTGAATATAAAGCAAAAAACACACATGCGTTTAACTTCTACGATTGCTCAGAGCCTATTTCATTCCTCAGTTCCGATCAAACTCATTCATTTTTAATTATTTCGAGGGCCTAAGGAGAAGGTAAGCATTAATACTAACCATTACATCTTTAAGATCTCTGTTTTGCAGCAGGTGCAAGGGTTCAAGAAAGTTCTGTTTTACATTATCCTCTAGGGCGTATTTAACGTCTGCCATTAACTTCATCGATTCACCAGCTTCTTGTAATGACCTGGCTACGTACGAAAAACACACACGACAGTTAAAAAAACGCAGGAACATTTGACTTACAATTTTAGGAATTTTAAATTTAAAAACTTATTTTTCCGAAATGTAAAATTGAAATAATTTTCTTCTCACTTTCAGCGACTTCTTAGTACGGGTTTCATTTTATTCTTATGTAATGATTTATTCAATTGTGCTCCGAATGGTTAACATTTGCACATAAATAATTTAGCAAAACTCAAGACAAGGTGTTAAGTATTTAAACTAAACAGCTAGTTAAATTAACTACCAGTTAAAAGCTTATTGTCAAACGCACAAGTTGTTAAAAGTGTTAAGGCCACTGCACAAGAACATACAATCAAAGTTGAAGTACTTAGAAGATTAGGTTAATTGATCTGGTTAGTCTTAATTGAATTCCTGCATTTTAAAATATTTAATTGAAGGCGTCCATTTTAGTCCACTAGATTTTTCTCCTTAAGACTTACCAAAAGTGGACTCGTCTCCTAACATCTTTCCATACTTGACCATGGCTTCTCCGAGTGTTCCCTCTGGCTGGGGATAAGTGTTTGCCCTGGCTTGACCACTCATTTTGGATATTTTACTAACTGCCATCAATTTGGCACGGGAAGCTGCGAGAATAAAAAAGGAATTTATTTTTTAAAAATCAGTTCCAAACTTATAGCAAAAATTGGACACATTGACACTGTTATAATAAATAAACGAGCTACACCTTCAAGCGTTTTCATTTCGCATTTCCGGAGAAACAATGACATGATTGCAATTTTAGCTGAAACCAGTTATTAACATCAAATTGTTGTTCGAACGTGCCTCAGATGTTGAGGTCATGCAAAGGCACCTATAGCTAATGCACGAACAAAGTATTGCACGGCAGAAGACAATTACACGGGCTATTTCAAAACAGTTCATCGATCGTCAACTTGTAGGAGATTGTATTTAAATTGTTTAATGGTTTTTAATAGAAATGTTTTTCCATTTCAAATTTGAAAAATTCGAACAGTTCTTCGTCCGTTTTCACTTAAGCGTTCACGCCAATCCGCATACCACCGGCAATGGCGACATAACGCGTTCTCACTTTTCAAAAAAATCCTGGCAAAAATCTACCAATCACAGAGAAATGCAAAGCACATGATTGGATAGAGCGAAAAATTAATTGACCTGTTAAAGGGTTAATGAAGCGTTAGAAAAACAAGTTCGACGGCAATACAATCGATAAAATCGATAGTATTTTGGCAATCGAGACAATAATGAGTCGTCAAGATCAAAATTTTTCTGTAATTCGATGTGTCCATCGTTCGAAATTTCGCGACATTACACAAATTTTTTTAAATTACACGGAACTCTTCGGATTACATGACTTCCGTGTAATCGTGTATTACACGGAAATGGTTCTAGTCATGCATTTAAAACAAATGTTCACGCTTTTCATCAACTCTGGGTCGATCATTGTTTCTCCGGGAGGCGCGAAGTATCCAACTCTCAACAAGGTCACAGGGATCATCACCTGGATTAGGCTGCAAATATTCTTTCGTTTTGACAATTAATTCCTCAACCAGCTCATTCGTGGCGTCAGTCATCTGTAATGCAACCATAAATCGTGATTATTTATTCGGGAAAATTGAGAAGGACTGAAGATCTCCACGTCTTGACGACAGTCTCTCTCGCGAGATAGATAATTCTCGGGACAATTTTTTATTGCGTCTTGTTTGGCCTACCGTTGAACCAGCGACTTTGTCTGATCTTGGCACCTGCGCTATTTTTTATTAATGACGATTGTGAGCGGCTCATTGACATTGACATTAAATTTATTGCCCAGAGCGGGACGGAAAAGCTTGAAACCGGCAATTGGTTGTGCTCAGCCGTGACCAGGTCTCAACATTTTGAGGATCTCGTAGGGTTTAGTTGCCAGACTCGGGATATATTGTAGGATGATCAAGTAGATCGATTCAACTGATAAAGTGGATAACAATTTATTATTGTAGAGTTGTAAAAATGATTATTTTCGAGCGTCGAAACCAGCTGTAGACCGGAACAAAAGAGATGAGGACAACAGGACTGAATCGTAAATGTCACGACTGCGTAAGGTGAAGTCAGATAATAGTTTTATCGCGTGTCATTCCTGAAAAAGTAGTCAATGTGACGATGTTGACACTGAATTATGATGACAATTAAAGATCGAAAGGTAAACGTGGACGTTGAAAAAAAATTACCCGCTCCATTTCGGAGAACTCATCGGTTAGCTTCGTGGCTTCGGCACCGCCCATCTTTTCACTCATATACTAAAAAGAAAAATTCAAAAAGGTTAATTTCAGAATGTCACAAACAAACTAACAAAATTTGATAGGGAAAGAGAAAAAAACTCAGGTTGTTGAACATGTTCATAATCGCTCAATAAACATTACTGAGGAAACAACCGATGTTGAAAAGAAACCAATGTGCTGAGAACTAATTTTTTTGGAAGCGGATGACTTTTCTGACTTTTATTTAATTTGAAATAAGTGTCGATTTCATATTGAAAGGTGAAACCACTCGTATTACCTGATTCGCCTTGTTGATTTGTTTCTTGAATCCCGCTAACGACATGGTTGCAGTCCGGCGAGTCTCGACGAGCTAAATGCGATCACTCAAGACTCTCGTAAAACAGAAAAACTTCCAACAACGACGACAGATGGAATCTCGAAAAACCACTTCCGGCAGCAGCAGCAGCAGCAGCAGCAACTTCTCTTTCCCCAGAGGTCCAAACGTCAAGAGAAAAACCTTCAAGAACGAGAAACATCACTATGTCAAAGACACGAAATAACATTCAAGAAAGAACTACCTTAATTCGCAAAAACGTACTTGACCAGACGCGTGCGCAACGGAAGTGGCCAAAAAATGTGTCTGGGACTGAGACTAAACTTGGTGTTCTGCAGCAACATTGGCTTTTTCTCTGTGCATGCGACTGCAGTCCGGATCGATTTGGGGCCAATAATGTGTTTGCAGCAAGCAGCCCCTGCTGGATTTTGAGCAATGAGCGGTGCGGGGGCGGACCAGCTGATGGATGATGATGACCTCATTGTCGAGCCTCCGCGGTTTCCATCGGGAGTGGCCGGGGCAGTGCTTGGGGCAGTGTGCTCGGGGCAGGGATCGGGTCAACAAATTTGGAGCTCTCTCTCTCTCTCTCTCTCTCTCTCTCTCTCAACACAGAGGACAGCAGAAAATTAAGACGAACAGCGTCTTGTTGCGTCGGGACAGAGACACCTCTCTCGGTTTGGTCAGGTAGTGAGCAATTGAGCAGTCAAAAGATGAGCACAATGGTACGGAGTGAGATATGATTCATCGTTTTTCATTATAACGAGTCAGCGGGCTGAAAATATTTTCATTAAATGGTGGCAGAATTGACAGGTGTTGGGATGGAAGCCACAGCTGGCAAGAGTGCCGGATTGAGCCATGTGTGGCCCCTAGGCTGTCAAAATCCTGCTCCCCCTCTCTCTCTCGTAAATTTGTTTTTTTATAAAACTACCTGTAATGATTTCTGTATAAAGTTCCGGAGAAACTGGTCAATTTAAGCGACTAAATTATAGAAAAATGTCACCGAGATTGCACGAAGCGCAAAAAGATTTATACACCAGAAGCAAAGCAAGATCAACGTAAAGCGCAATTTCAACCGTCAAATCTAAGGAATTGTGAGTGAAATTACGCAGAAAGCGTTTATTCGTTTTTTGAAAAATAACTAGCTAAATGATAAAAGTGAAAGTATGCGAGGCGATTTTTATTAAAACATGCGGCTAAATAATTTAATAATGTTTAAGTGAGATAAATTAAGATTGATAATTTAATGCGACAGGACTCCCGAAAGAATAACAAATCTGCGCGAAGCTCAAATTATTTTTTGAATAACACAGAAGTCTGGAGATTGAAGAACAATATTAAGTCGACGACAACTTTCTAGAATATATTATTTATCGATATTTCTATTATTACACGACTACAATAAACGTTAATACCTATTACAAGAATTGTATTATGTTCTCTAGTTGACATGTGCTGGACAATTTAACAATAAGTTGAACATTTTTTAAATGTCATCAATCTTGCGATTTGACATGTTCAAAAGTTTAAATTCGAAGCGTGAGACATTTTAGAGAAATTGTTCAAAAATATCACAGAAATGCGGTCTTCTGGAAACGATTTAACTAGCTTATATTTATTTCATTAGCAATATTAATTTAAATATCGCAGTTGTCGTCGCATTTTACTGCAATAATTGAATTAATTGATTAGATCTTTCATGATTTTTTAAATTGAGGTTTCATATTTTTTAAATTTCACTCCCGAAGTCTCTTTTTTGTCCTAAGTAACGAAAAGTTGCTTCAAAAATTAGAAAGCAATTTTGAGGCGATATACAGAGAAGCCGTATATTTTGCAGAAGCGAGCCTAGCGGCGATACACGGAAGCAAAATGTAGTCAAGGTCAGGTGCGATGCAAATGTGAACGAATAAGTAAAGAGCCATGTTCTGATCTGCAGCGGTCGCTCCGTGGCAAGCTGCTCTCTCTTTAGAAAACCTTATCTTTTTTGGCAACAAGCGGTTTCTCTCGTCACAAGGACAGGCCTAATCCGAATTAAGATAGTGAGGATCAGACTAGGACATGTGCTGCCCTCTAGTGGTGGTCGCGTACAGCTGTATACTTCCGTTTCTCACAGACTGTGTTTCATTAACCACTGCTGCATCGACATTTCGGACAGAGCCCAAACGCTCAGCCAGAGCGGTGAGTTGCAGTTACACTGCAATAGATGGCGCTTTCGGTGATTGCCAACACCGAAATGACCTGGGGCAGCAAAGTATGACCATACGATAACATAGCATTTGATATTCGCAGAAAGCTTTCATTCAAATTAAAGGAAAGCACACCTCGAGGACGCATGTACGTCCTTTAATCATCAATTGGGCACACTTTTTGTGTTGTCATGGACACACTTAATGTATTGTTTTCGCTGGAATTACAGTTGGAACTCAACCAAAACCTGATTCTTCACAGCCGACGTGACATTTTAATTTCCGATCAGATTAACTGAGATCATCTCGACAGCCAACAAATCAGTCATATCAAGAGTTGATAACAGAATTTAAGAGACCCTTTACTAAGACTATTCGATATCACATCCTGGAACAACAATTCACTTATCTTCACCACCTCAGTGACAAAGATTAATCACAACAGAACCACAATACGACTACAATAGAATTCCGCCAAGTTTGAAATATATCTAATAATCAGATACCAGATTATTGAGGGTGAAGCCCAATTTTAACAGTCTTTCCTCAACAGTATCTCAAAACCCTAAAGGTGACTTGCAAGGGTTTCCCGACGAATCTTCGGCGCGAAGAAAAATCTTCTGCGCCCTGTGATTGGCTGATTTGGTGTCGTTTTGCAACTTCGA